>MWMN01000119.1:4712-76039 GCA_002968875.1 Cordyceps cicadae | reverse complement strand
GTCTTATACTCTTTACTATAAATATAAATAATTATTACTTTAATATTTTAATTCTATAATAAATCTAGTAGTTAACTCTATTTATAGTTATATATAGATAATAAATTAAGCTATAATAAATATAATAGTTTTAACTACATATATATTAAATCTAACTACTTATTTATAAGAATATTAACCTTTATAAACGCCTAAGCTATTAATACATATAAGGATAAATAGTCTCTATAAATATACCCACTTTTATTAAGTTATCTATAATGTTATTATAATATTATTATAATATTATTATAATGTTATTATAATATTATTATAATATTATTATAATGTCATTATAATATTATTATAATGTCATTATAATGTTATTATAATGTTATTATAATGTTATTATAATGTTATTATAATGTTATTATAATATTATTATAATATTATTATAATATTATATAAGGTTATAATAAGGTTATACATTACCCCTCTAATGTTCGATGAAGGTCTAGACTTAAATAGACTTTTAAGTACTTAACTATATAAAGGGCAACCTTTTCCTATACTAAATAGCCTATAAAAAAATAATAAGAATATAACCTTTACTTCTCTTATACTTATAAGAGATCTTCTTACTAAGTTTCATTATCTTCCACTTTATAATAACCTTATAAACCTTAATAATACACTTAGATTATTAGACTAAGTTATAAAGACTATAATAGTAAGTAATACTATATCTATAATAGTAATAGGTATAATAAATAAAAAGTATAAAGTTAATATTATTTTTAGTATTTAAGTACTATATCTATAAAATATAAAACCCTATAACTATAATTAATACTTAAAAAAAATAAATATAGTAGATAGACTATTAAAGAAGAGTATATTATATACACTCTTAGTGTGTCCCTACTATATAAACCCTAATATAAGAATATAAATTAAGTTTTAGCGACAACTCACCTATAGGCTGCTATAGTATACTAATATTCTCCTCCTTGCTCGCCCACTCTAGTCGCTCGTCGACCCACAGCTCTATATCAGGGAGCGCCAAAACCTCGACCCTAAGCTGTAGATGGCCAATCAGGCGGTGAAACAGATGGGCGCGGTGGTGGCGCCTTCGAAATCTATGAATCCGTTGACCGTCCTGGTGCTCGGGTCAATCTAGCCACCCGGGCAAGTTAGTCATTAGTGAGGTTAGGGGTGGATGATGGCGGTATCTACTAGAATGTTAACAAGACGAAAGTCATCTATCCGTGGTTGCACATAACCTAACCGAGCTCTATACAGTTAACCTAACTAAGTGTAGTATAGAGGAATAATTTCCTAAGAGTAGGGCTTATACTATATATAGCCTATAGGTCTATCCTTTTTTTTAGCTAATAGACGTGTTTATTATTCCCTACTACGGCTAGAATCGTTTTAAAGATATTTTCTAATTAATTCGCCTTATACTATATATAGCTTATAGGTCTATATTTTTTTTAGCTAATAAATGTGTTCATTATTCCCTACTACTTCTAGAATCGTTTTAAAATTATTTTCTAATTAATTTATACTTAGAAAAAGTTTTCTATTCTTCTATCCCTAGAATTATTTCTAAATTATATTAGAATTAATTCTATAATAATTTAATATAGTATAAAACTATAAAGGCTACTAGGCCTACTAGATATATATTAGGAATAGTATCTAATATAATAATAGGATACTAATCGTTTAGTATACTAATTAGACTAAAGAATAGCTAGTATAATTTAGAATTATTTCTAATATAATATAGAACTAATTTTATAATAGAGTAGGCTTATAATTATACCTAGTAAGGTTTTCTACTATTACTATAAGGATAGTATACTTTACCTATTTATTTATAATAGAATTATTACTAAATTAATTCTAACCTAATTCTAAGAATATCCCTATAGTTATAAACTAGTAGGAGTAGGAGTAAGAGTAGGAGTAGGAGGAGGAGGAAGAGGAGGAGGAGGAGGAGTAGGAGGAGGAGGAGGAAGAGGAAGAGGAGGACAAGGAGGATAAGGAGGAGGAGGAGGATAAGGAGGAGGAGGAGGAGGATAATAAGATTATTACTAGTCCTAGTATATCCTACTAAGTTAATATTAGTAGAATTAATTCTAGAGTACTTATAAGTTTATTTAGAATTAATTCTATAATATTACTAATATAATTCTAGGGAAGGTTTAGCCTAGTTCCTTATAGCTATAGAGGGCGCCTAGATATCTATACTATATATACTTAGGTGAATAGCCCTAATAATAGCTACTACTCTCCCTATACTCTAGTTAGTTATAGTAAGTTATTTTAGAATTAATTCTATATTAACCCTAAATTAATTTAAAATAGATTACCCACCCCTAGTCTATAATAACTCCTACTTAGTGTAGGTAGCCTATAGGAGTAATAGGGAAGAGAGTAAGAGTAATAATAATAATAAATTTTAAGAATAGTCTTAGAATTAAATCTAAATTAATATAGAAATAATATAGAATTATTTTACTTTAGATAAAAAGAATTATTAAGATTTTACTTTAGACCTAGTTAGGAACTAATATAGAAATAGTTTTAAAATAATTTACTAATAAGTAAAGAGATTATAACTAATAAATATTAGACTTAATTTATTTTATAAATTCTTTAAATAATTCTAAAATAATTCTAAAATAAAACATTTATACTATTAATAAAATAATAGTTCTATATTAATTTTATATTAATTCTATACTAATTTAGTTAGTAGATTTACCTATTTACTTTAAAAAAATTTTAACTTTTTTTTCTTCTTCTTTTATTTTTCTTTAATATTTTTTCTTTAATAATAGAACCTTTATAGTTGTATTTATACTCTCTAATAGGGTCTAACCTTATTAGAGAGTATAATTCTTAGTCTTTAACTATTAAAACTATTTTCTATTTACTTTTTATACTTAATTACCCTTTAATAAAAGAAGAAGGTGTTAGTTATATTATTTTTATTATATCTCTTAAATAAGAGGATATTTAAGAACCCTAGAAAGTAGTATATCCTTTAGAATTATTTCTAATATAAATTCTAATTAATTCTTTAGATCTAATATTATTTAGTATACTATATAGGTGTTAAATAGTTAAAAGTATCTCTCTTTAATAGGAAGCTATACCTATATATATTATATAAGTATACTAGTAGTAAAATATATAGTTACTTTAAGTATATTACTTTTTAGAATTATTCTAAAGCTACTTTAGAATTATTTTAGAGTCTATTAATAGCCTAAAATAATATTAATACTAATATATTAAAATATTAGGTAGCTATATAAGTTTTACTACTAAATTACTATATTATTTTAATTAATAGTATATAGGTAGGTAAGAGTATAGTTTAAATTATTTAATAATAAATAAGACCTATACTATAGCCCTAAAAGAGACACTTACTAGTTAGTTCTATAAATAACTAACTTAAGTATAAGCCTAAAATATTTCTTAATTAATTCTAAACTAATTTATATCTCTTTAAGAACTATCCTAGGCTTATATTAAACAACTTTATTATTTAAACTTCTAGACTTAATAGTCTACTAGATTTAAATAATATTACTTTATAATATATCCTAAAAAATTCTATTCTTATTCTTCTTATATTTAATCTATTTTAAATAGAGAGGATATCTTAGATAAAGACAATTATTATATAATTTACCCTATAAGATAAAAGTAGTTACTCTATAGTAAGTAAGGCTTAAGAATTATTTTAGAATTATTTTTAATATGTTTTAGATAAGAGTTACTTTACTCCTAGCTATCTATAACCTATTTTATATAATATTATTTAGAACTTTCTCTTACCCTTAAAAGGTAATAAATTATTTCTAGCTATTATTATAACTTTATATAGAATTTATTCTTATCTACCTATTATACTAGCTAAAATACTAGTAAGCTTCTTATCTAGTTTATTTAAGCTTTTATTATAGATTAAAAGTAAATCTTTAGCTATTAGTATATTCTTAAATTAATTCTAAACTAACTCTAATAAATTTCTAATATATTTTAGTTCTATTTCTTATAAATCCTTTTATTTAAACCTTTCTAGAGTAATATTAAAGCTCCTTACTTACTAAATTATATACCTCTTTCTTAAATATAGATAGAGTTTAGGCACTTCTTAAAAAGAGTATCTTAACTTAATATCTAGTAGGTACTAATAGGGCTAGTATATACCTAGTGTACTAGTAAGAGTAATAACTAGGGTATAACTTATCCTATATAAGTTATCCTTTTTAGAATTAATTCTAAGATATTTCTAATATATTTTTAGTATATCTAATACTTCTTAGATAATATAACTAAGTACTTTACTATTTACTTCCTTAATTAATAAGCTAGGCTTTTTTAGGATAATATTATTAAGACTTTTTAGATTAATATAAATTATAAGTATTAATTTAGTTTAGATTATATTAAGCTTCTTTAGGCGTTCTACTCTAAAAAAGCACTAAAAGGTATAGGAACTATACTAGAATTAATTCTATATTATTTACTAACTATTTTCCTAGTAATTCCACTACTCTAAATTTACTTTAATAAAGAAAATATAGAGAATATCTAGTTTATCTTTACTAAGGTTTATAACCTATTTTAAGAAAGGTATAACTTCTCTTTAAAATAGTATTATTTATATAGAGAAGGGTTATTTAGTATTATATTAGACTAAACTTAGACTAGTTTTAAAGGTATATTTTTAGAATTATTTCTAAATTAATTCTAAATTAATTCTAACTTAACTAGGATTTAGTTTTTACCTATAATCTATTAATCCTTAATCTTATCTATAGGACTAGTAGTGTTTCTATACTATTCGATTCTATACTATTTATTTTAAATAAGGTATAAGAAAGATCTATAGAGAGAACTATTTATATAGTCCTAATTCTATATATAGATAAATAATATTATTATTAACTACTAGCTTATTTATAGTTTATTCTTATATATTATAAGGCTTTCTTTATAAGTATAAACTATTTCTAAATTATTTCTAAATTATTTTATAACTAACTCTTTATAGGGTTATCTAATAAGAGCCTTAAATAATAGGCCTATTATAAGATAAACCCTATTATATAGTCTAGGTTAAATAAAAGCTCTAGTTAAATCTTATTATATTATTAGGATCTTATAGATTATTATATAAATATAGTAGAGGTTCTATATAAATAGTCTTATATTTAGACTAGTCGATTTCTACTACTATTAATATATCTAAATAGGTAAGTAGGGTCTAAATTAATTCTTAATTAATTTATAAATGTTTTAAAACTAATATATTAATAGTTCTAAAATCCTTAATATAAATTCCCTTAATATTCTTAGGTTATCTTAAACATATAATATTACTTTATCTTATTAAAATTATACCTACTTTAGTTAGGTATAATAATAGATTAGATAGTTAAGTAAGTATTTATATATATTTATATATATATATATACTAATATATTCTTAGATATTATATAGAGGAAGTAAACTTAGAATTAATTTAAAAATAGTTCCTAAGGACATTAAAGTACTACTTAAACTATTTCTTTACTAACCCTATAGAGGGTTAAAGAGTTATTATAAAGAGTAACCTTATCTAGGACTCTTCCTATATAATAAAGAAGAGATCTATAGTTAAATAATACTACTTTACTTTAAGATAGTAGTTTAAGTCTAGAAGAGACTATTTAGGTATAGTAGGAGGAGATTTTATAGTTACACTCTTTACTATCTTAGAGGTTTCTTTTATATTTATATTAAAATTATTTCTAAACTATTTTAAAATAGATTTTTAAAATATTTCTAAATTATATAATCTTTATTATATATATTCTTTAGTAGGTATTTATAGCCCTTTTCCTTATATATAAGGTATTCTTTTCCTTTCTCCCTACTTTATAGGATTAGTTAAGAAATCTTAATATTTCTATTTAAGAACCTAGGTAGTTCTTTTAAATCTAGTACTAAGTCTATAGATAGAGGATTATATAATAATATAGATATAGTAGACTCTCTATCTTTACCTTAATTTTTCTATAATTAAATTAGAATTAGATTAGAATTAATTCTAAGTTAATCCTTACCTAAATAAATTAGTTATACTATTTAACTATTTCTATTTTATAAATAGAATCTATTCTTCTAGTAGTAGAGATATATATCTCTATATTATAGTATTAGATGTATTTATATAGATTTAATATTAAAGTATAGAGTAATATATAAATATAGGAATTAATTCTATTTTAATACTAATAATATACCTCTCTAGGGTAGATAATTACTTTATTATATAGTAGTTTATATTCTAGGAGGTTTTCTAGGCGTATTCTATTATTCTAGTAAGTAATATAGTCTAGTATTATTTTATAAAGTAATAGTATTATAAATTAATTTAGATTTATATTAGTAAAAACATCTTAGTAATATATTATTACTAATTATCTATAAAATACATAAATAAGCGCCTATTTCTTTAGCTAAATAAATTTAGCCTATAACTATAAATAGAATAACCCCTCTTTTATAGTACTATTTAATATAGAATTAAATTAGATATAATTCTAATAAGGTTCTACTATAGAGTGATAATTTTTATATATAGTATAAGCCCTACTTCTAGGAAATCGTTCCTCTATACTATACTCGGTTAGGTCAACTGTGGGGGGCTCGGTCAGGTTATCTCTGACCTCCATCCATCCTGACTGTAAATGGCCGGCGTTTGGCCGCCACCGGGTCAGCAGGGAATACGGGCACGTCACCGGGATATGCGTGGCATAGTTTCATCACTTTCCTAGCCACGCGTTCCCCGTCGTGTAGTATCTTTTCTTTTTCTTCTGGGGTCATCTCCTCCGTCCGGCCTTGCAGGGCAGCGTACAAGCCGATGCCTTGCATCGTTTCATTCGGAAATTCCGTCATCTTGAACAGGAGCGCCCGAGGGCAGTGTGCAAGATAGTCGCTGGCAGTAGGAAAAGGCCCGCGCAGAGAGTGTAGGCGTTTGGCGGCAAGGGACGAGGGCACCGCATTTACCTGAGCGTAAAGGTCTGTAATACCTCTGGCACAGGGATGGAGACTTGGACGAGAGATGAGACGAGAGACCCAGCTGGCCAAACAGTCCCGGCAATGCATCGCAGAGGAATCGTCTCGTGGATAGCAAATGGTCCTGTATTCACTACCGTCCTAGATACAGCTAAGCAAACGCCTAATCTCACAATATATTCTTCAAGCTCGAGGCGTACATGGCAGCCAACCACGGCCTCCAATTTTCTTCCACGAAATTGCTCCATCAATCGTCCATCATGCTTTCCTCTCAGTTCCTCTACGCCTTCACAGCCAAAGGTGGGAGGGGGGTATCAGTTGTATTTTTCCGCTTTCATTTTTTCCACCGTCATCATCATCAGTCTCCGCACACCGAGGGAGGGCAGGGCGCGGCCCCCCCTTCAATCCGTCATCGGCAGCGTCGTCGACCGCTGGGCGCGGCTCCTCGCATGCAGCGCCTGCGACTCCAGGCACTCGGACAGGATCGTGTACACCTGCCAGACGCCCGCGTTCCTCAGCATCACCCCGAACAGCCGCAGCAGCTTCGGCACGAACCCGCCGGGCTCCACCAGCGTAAACGCCGGGTCCACGCCCGCCGCCGCCAGCTTCTCCCGGGCCTTGCGCGCAATCGCCTCCACAATCGCCCGCACCTTTTCCAGCAGCCGCACGTCGTCCTCCTCGAGCATCATGACCGCCGGCATCTGCGTGTAGTCCATGTCCGCCGTCGTCCGCCCGTCGCCACCGTCGCCGTCGCCACCACCGTCGCCGCCCAGGATGCCCAGGTACGGCCCGACGCGGTCCTGCAGCGTCGCCACCCACTCCGCCAGCACCTGCAGGCAGTCGAACGCGCACAGCGCCGCCTGCAGCGGGAGCTCCCCGCCCCACTGGTCCGCCACGGACAGCCCGAGCCGGTCCGCCATCAGCAGCGAGTCCGCCGCGAAGAAGGACGCCTTGCGCAGGTGCTTCTCGCGACGCGACGTCACGCGCTCCGCCGAGTTGGGGTGGTGGTAGTGGTAGTCGCCGCCGCCGCCGCCGCCGCCGCCGCCGCTCGCGTGGAACTTGGCAAAGTCAATCGACTGCGTCTGCGGGCCCGGCGAGTCCGACACCACCGCGTCCGCCATGGTCGCGTCCGCCGGCTCGGCTCGGCTGCTCGGCTCCGTGCTCGCCTCGTCCGACGACGACGACGACGCCCCGTCCACCACCTGGCTGCCCCGCGCAATCTCCTTGGCCATGCCCACCCAGTCGCGCTCCCAGAAGCGCTCCTTGGCGCTGGACAGGTTCACGAACAGCCGGACGTAGGCCAGGTCGAGGAGCGGGATCGAGTCCGCCGGCAGCGGGCCCAGCCCGTACGGGTTCGGCCGCTCCACCCGGTGCCGCGGGTTGCTCGCCCACGCCATCTGCCAGGCGCGCAGGGCCGGCTCGATGTGTCGGTGCATCCGCTCCGTCTCCTCGTTCGTCCACACCTTGTTGTGGTGTCGCTGTCGCGTCTCCCAGATGTAGTTGTGGAGCGCGTAGATGAGCATCAGCATCGCAAAGGAGCTGGGGCTCAACTTGCTGCCCGCTAGCCGGCCCGGGTTGGAGATCATGCCAAACGCCCCGGACATGTAGTTCATGCCCGGCTCGCCAGTTTCCCGTTGGCTCGAGTGAAGCAGTTCGCCGAGGGCCTCGCCGAAGGGCGGTGTGTTGTGTGCCGCGCCGCGGACACCGCCTTTGGCGAAGAAATCCACACTCGTCTCCGCAGCCCAAAATTCTTCGTCGCAGGGCAGATCAATCATGATTTCCGAGTTCGTCAGGGCTGGCGCGTGGTTATATGCCGTTACGAGAACGCTGGACAGGAGAAACACGGCGTACAGGGTGCGCTTGCGCTCCTCCATTCGGCTCCATTCGAGCCATTGCTGATCTTGCAGGTGCTCCTTCTTGCGCTCAAAGTTATCATCGTTGGCCAGGTGCACGTCTTCGATGTTGGGGACGACGAGTTGTATCGGCTTCGCCAGCTGAGCACCCTGGGCAAGGCCCACCAAGCTTGAAATGTGCATCGAGGCAATATCTGTCGCAATCTTATCGGCAACATTGTGACCATATGACACATTCAACAGCATCGTCTGCACCAGCCAGATGGGTGTGTCGGAGCCGTCGTCGCTCGGCTGCGAGCCGCTCAAGGACGGGGTGCTCCGGGCCCTGCTCATTTCCTGCTTCCGACGATCCTGCAAAAACATAAACACCATCCGCTTCGACAAGTCAAAAATTTCCTTGGACACTTCAAGCTCTCGCTCGTACAGGGCACCGATCATGGCAGTGGCCAGAACGAGACACCCCTTGCCACCGGTTGAGCCTTCTTCGTCCTCGTAGCCGGGCTTGGACATGTCCAAGTTGAGGGTGGGCACATGCAAAAATGGGAGATGGGGATGGAAATGCGTCAGGTATGCTGTGACGTATCGCTGGAGATCCGCGGTCGACGGCAGCTTCTGCTCGGTAGGCTGGCTATTGGCAGGCTGCGGCGCAGTCTTCAGGGCGGGTCTACGACCAAATGGTTGGGACTTGGAGAGGATATTCACAATGGCCGTCCTGGTGGCATCTGTAATGGTGGTTACGGGAGAGGCTCCGAGGTTCCCGGCAGCGATGGGGTGCGTAGGGTCCGGGCCGGAATGGAAGCTTGGGGAGCTGCTTATGTTTTGTGCGGTGCGTCCCGTTACGACGGATGGGTTCAGTGAACTCTGCGAGAGATGCGGGGACAGGTAGGGGTCATTGATCTTTTGAGAAGCTGGCTGAGGTGATACAGGTGCTCCGTTTAGGAGATCCGGAAAAACCGACCCATTGATATCCATCGCAAAAGGGTTCGTCATCTGCGGCGGACCCATGACCGAGGGCTGCCACATGGTGGAAGACCCTGCCGGGACCGGGTGATTGGAACCGTCCACCATCACATCGCTTATGCCGCTCTGGCTCGTCGTGCTGATTGCCGAGGGGCTCGACCCGTCAATGGCGTTTTCGTTATTTTGGAATGTCATCTGGTGCTCAAAGCCAGCAACCCAGTCAAACCCGTCGTCAAACGGCTGACCAGATGACAGATCGTTGAGGTTGCCGCTATAGGGAGACTGTTGATCGACATTCATGGACTGGGGTGAGTCATTATAGTGGAGGGCGTTGGGGTTGATGGTAGATCCGTGACCGAAGAGCAGGCTCTCAAAGTCGTACTCGGTGCCGAAAGGGCCGACGGCCGGCGCGGTCCTGAGAGACGGGTCTAGCTCAGCGTTCGTGCCCGTGTCGAGCTTGGAGAGGCTGAGGGCCATGCCGCGCTGGCTGAGAGCAAGAGACATGCCACCAAAGTCAAAGTTGTGCAGCGGCAAGCCGACGAGCGACGGGTGTCTATTGTGGCCGCCCATGCCTCTAGCAACGGGGGCACTGGTCGAGGCCAGCATCTGCATGGCGGAACCATCAACATGACTTATAGTATTGGCTCGCGGCCTCATCTGGGCATTCCCTTGGCCCGCAGCTCCAACGCTGGCGCCTGCTATGCTATTCTTGCGCCGAGCCTGGGCGGGGGTGACGCCGCTGGCAGATTCTCGGCGGTTGCGCGGGCGGGCCGAGGGGGTGGTTGTTTGATGCAGTTTCTGCTGGTGTCGCAGAAGCAGGTCTCGGCGAGCAAAACATCGTTGGCACTCGGGGCATTCAAACGGCTTTTCTTTGGTGTGAGAACGCTCGTGTCGCTTCAGATGCTCCAGACGGGCAAAGGATCGCTGGCAGGTCGCGCAGACGTGGGGTCGTGGCTTATCGGTTTTTGGCGCGGGAAAGGTGGGAGGTGCCGGCTTGGGGTTGACGGTAATGGTGGGAGCTGACAGTTTGACGACAAAGTTAGCGACGATTCAAAACGAGACAGATGTCAATTATGCAGGCGAAAATTCAGAACCCTTGCATGTGTTTGCAGACGAGGGGCGCTGCGCCCGAGGCGGAAGGGAGAAACGAGGGCAGCGTTGTAGTGGGATAGTGGGAGGGATTTTTCTCTCACCAGAATCGTCAGCGGTGGGCTTGGCGGGCGCGGTGGCGGCCGTTGCGGCGGCAGTGGCAGCAGCGGGGGATGTCGAAGTCATGTTGGAGGAAGAGCGAGAAGGCCTGGCTCCGGAATCGTTCATGACCATGGCCGAGCCCGGCGTTGTTAAAAAGGGGCGGCGGCTGCGTGCAAAGTCGTGATTGCGGTGAACTGCGCTGTTGGTTGAGCCGCCGTCGAGCTGTCGTGGGGCGAGAGGAAAGTTTGGTAGGTCGAGGGAGGGGCCTCTAGTCAAGGCAGAGAGCAAGACAGCGGGCAAAAGTGTCGATGGTGGGGGACAGGAGCGCTGATTACGGAGGGGCGATAAGACGGCGTGAAGACGGGCTGTGACTGGCGGTGGTTTGGTGGAAGCGACAGGTATATGCGACAAGGGGAAACTGGGGTGCTCGGGTTGCAACCTGGGCGGAAGAAAGGAGAGAAAACGACGCTGGTGAAAATCGCGGGCCCGCCAAGTTGAAGCAATTGCTGCTCAGAGAAGGAAGAGGAAGAAGGGGAAGAAGAAGCAGAAGTCGTGGGAACGATGAGAAAAGGTGAGAGAAGAGAGAAAGGTTTATTTAGCGCTGTGACGGGTTGGCGGTGGATGTGATGGGGAAAGGTTAGTGGCGGCCAGGCGGCGAACGAAGCTGGGTGCGAAGTCGCACTGTACCAATCTAGGGGCCTTTTGCAGCAAACTTGGCAGGCTGGCTAGGGAGGTCACTGGTTCAGATTCAGACGCTGAGCCACCTCGGTACGACTTGCACTATCCTTGTACATTACCTGCCTATTTGGGTGCTTGTCTACTTTCACTGGCGGTCGGACTGCGAAACTTGTAGCTTTTAATAATTAAGGTAGCAAAGTAGGTAGACGCCGTCCAACTTGGGTAGTTCCCAAAGGAACGGCCCCTGGAGAAGCTTCGGCGGGTTGGGTTGGGGGTAATAAACGGTGGCTGGTGCCTGTCACCATATCGTTATACCCCAGACAAGAAATAGCATTTGAGTTTTCCGTCGCAAAGTACGGTTCCGGTCAAGAGCAAGACCAAGACCAGGATGAACCCGGTCGATCTGCTGGATCGCTTTGTCTTGGAAGGCTATGGCTCATGCATGTGTGTTTCTTTTCTTTTCCCTTTCTCTTTTTTCCAAGGCCTTCCAGACATGTCTCGAGTGGCGCGCGACGCCGTTGCATCGCACCAACAAGCAGCACAGGCGTTGGGCACAGTGCATGCTACGCTCTTGGGCACGGTGCCCTGGCAGCGTCGCTCTCTCGCGAGCCCGTTTCCGTTGGCGTCGGCGCAGAAGCAGCTGTGTGAGCCACAGTGGATAATGTCAAGACTGATTTAAATTATAACACGGCTGGCCACCAATAGTATCAAGAAAGCTGCCTATGGCGTACTCGGTACACTCTCTCTCGCATCTGCAGGTTCGCAGGCGTGGAGCTTGAGCCTGAGCTAATGCGATGCGGCGCCTGTGATCCAGCCGGCCTGGCTTGCTGGGTACGTTAACCAACGGACGGACCTGGAGCGAAGTGGGAATTATGTAAGGTGTCTGTTATCGCCAGGGGTCCTCATCTGGAGGCTGGCTCATTTCCTATCCTGAGTCTGCTTCGTCTGCTTCCGTTGTCTGTCCTTTCTGGGCGATAAAATAGGCGTCCTTGATGCAGGCGTTGCATTCCTTCTCAGGAGGCATTTTTCACACCTGTCTTGCAGGCCCAGAACCCTCCAATAAGGCCAGGGTCTCGTCGCCCTCCAGGGAGGGTCACACTTGCTGCAAGCCCTCTGCAAGGCCCCTGTACGCCCCATGTAACCATGACGCATGTTGCCAATGTTGTAGCGATTTATTGCTGTAGACTGCCATACAGTCTGCATGCTTCATTTTGATCCAGCACAGCGTCTGTGTCTGTCTGTCGGCGGGTTATTGACGCAGTGCGCAGTTATTCTGCCGGTCACGTTATTCGTGGGAAGATATGCTCATAATAGCCTTCCGCTTCCATCTCATCGGTCATCCTTCCGCCTCAGCCGCTATCCAATACACGGGCATATTCCATGTCTCATCCCGGCCTGCAGATACATGTGCCAGCTAAAACAGTGGTGTATCGGCCTTGGGGCTTGCCGCAGCCTTCTCGCTGGCTGCTTCTGCAGAGGTGGCCGTCGCTGCATACGCTGTGCGAGACACTACCGACATTTGCCCGCCCGTGATGTCAGCGGCAATCGTCGGGAATGGTGATTTTGCCGGATAGAAAATTAATCAGTGCCAGAAACATAGGTCGCCGGGGTAAGAAAAGTATGAAAAGATAAGAGACGGTTGAACTGAACCAATGCTGGCTACTCCGGTGCCCCATCATGTCACAGCTCCGAGGATGGACAACTGCCTAACTACTCCGTACAGCTATAGCTACCTGCCTAGTACCAGATATATCACTCCCCCCAGTGCGTATCCATGCCTGCCAACCTAGTACAATGCAGATTGAGTTTTGCATGCACCTTCAAGATTTGTCCCTGTGGACAAGGACTGTTTCAGGACTCCCCACCAGTCCGCCAACAAACTTGGTGATGACCATCCATCGCATAGCAAGCAGACTTGCGGGATCGCCAAATGCCGCAGCTGTGTGCCGTCCACTTGTCCACTAACTATGGCCTCACACACCATACTGTACTCGTTAGCAGGCCACAATTTACGCATTCCGCGGAAGCAAACTGGCCCTTCTACATCGGGCTCCAAGAGTAACGGACGCCGTACCTCATTTGAACGTGCAAGAGATGAAGCCGAGATGGTTGGTAGTTTGCTTCGGTTGCCGCCGGTGCAGTTCAACAGGCACTGCCACTGCCACTGCCACTGCCACCTGCCAACGACATCAGCGCCAACGTGCACTGCAAACACCCGATGTTACGCAACGTTGTCAAAATCTTCTTTCCTCGTCATCATCCGCCGGGCTGGCCATCCCACAGCGGCGGCTCGCCAGCTCGCGTCCTCTTTGCAGTCTTGTCTATCTCGAAGCTCGAACGGCCGCGAGCATCGGCTCTTTATTCATCCTTCACGCCGTCAGCTATCGTCGCAGGTCAGGCAGGCTGCAGCTACCATATCACACCATTTACGCTCCCCGCTGGCAACCGTGGCACAGTGTCGGCGTGATCTCTCGCGTAACCAAGACGAACGACTCTATTGTAGGCGCAATTATGACGCATCATCCGAATTCTCTGGGCAAGCATCGGTTCTCGCTGATGAGATGATTGTGCAGATCACCGAAAGCTAAAACGCGCGCAATTCAGCGCCCGGCCATATCAGTAGCAACTTTCAGGCTCTGAGTTCTCCCGTCAACAGAATGCAGCGGACAAAGCGCGGCCCTGCCTCATCAGTTGATCGACAATACGGCAAATGGAAGCAAACCGAACGCGTGGAAAAAAAAAAAGACAGTGCGGCCAGCCAGACCCATCTACGAGACACTAGATGGTCAACCAAATTCAAGGCCTGCGCCAGCTGACCGTCACGTCCTGTCTATCCGCAACAGATGCGTCAACCGTCAACCCCTGCCTCTAATATAAACTAGTCGATCGATTTTGGCCAGTACCGTTTATTGCAGGGTCGTTGACTTCCAAGCCTCCTGGATTGATCCGACCATGGCACCTAGTTAAGGCGTCTGCAAGCAACTGGGACCCATACCTACCAACCACCAACGAGACAGATCCCTAATCGCACAGTGTGCACAGTGCTCCTCGTCCACTCTGGTTATTCGATTGCGCCTCCCAGCCCTTCACAAGCTAACATAGCATCTGGCTGAAATGGTAGGCTGCGAAATCTTGTGGTGCCTGGATTGCTTTGTCTGTCCATGGGCCGAGATGTGGGAAAGTTCAAGGTATCTGTCGCCGTCGCCTACGGCGAGAGACTGACGGAATCGCAACTCTTTGTGCAGAGAAGGATCTTTACAACAAATGCATAGTTCCCGGTTCACGGGTTGTCGTACCCTTTTTCACCCCACAGCCGTTTCACAAAAGGATTGGGGTAACCCTCAAACTCGATCGAGTTTCAATCCCAAAAGTTGGCGTGATGCTAGGCCAATTAGCTTGGTTCGACGTCAGCTCTTTTATCCTGGTCTTTTCAAGCCACTTACACCGCTTCTAGAAAACAGAAAATTCATTCCCCCATCCACGTGTGTACACGGATGATTGTGGCGGATCAACGAATCAGATGCACCAACACTGACTCGCCATGCTAGAGGAACCCGGAATAAGACGTCTCGGCACCACTAGAAACGCTGCACTGTGGCGTGGCTTCCAACCACCATAACAACACCTACGATGGGTTGTTGAATGCCTACTGGTCGCGGCATAATAATAAGGGGGCTCTTGGCCAAGTCTCCAAGGCCACACTTGTGAAATGGCACGGGTTCTACACGCATTGACCCAATCTGAACACGGCAAGCATCAATGTCCCGTGCCCCGTCTCAACCCCAGGCTTTCCCCAGATCATGGGTGGGACTTTGCCCAAGGTCAGATGTAGCCGGAATACAAGCATGGCATGCCAAGGGCCTGGAGGTACTGCTATTTTTCACAAGAAAATACTTTCATGGTCATTCTTGCTGGCGGCGTCGGGGGCCCCAGTCTGTTTCTACCGGCTAATGAGGTCTATCGGTTGCTCGGGAGTCGACATCGGCATTAAAGTTTCCTTTGGTCTGTCCGCCATCAGCTGGACAAGTCAGGGAGTCGTCATTCAAAACCAGCAGTGCGTGTGTCGGTTATGCGCTGTCGGGCTTCAACCCACAACCCTCTCTATCGGGAGACGGGAGACGGGAGATGGCATGTGATGGGACTTTCAATGTCCGCGGAAGACGACCAATGCCGATCGGTTTTGTTGGGGAATCCGCCAGTCGCAGTATAGCGAAGACATGGAACGAAGGGCATGCGGCACATCCGCGCCGACCGGTAGTAATATGCACACTGCACCGACATGGAGAAGCAATAGTCAGCAATCGGGTATTTGGGAAGCTTAGTGCGAAGTGTTATTTGCCAGCATCACGCCTTTACTACCTAATCACGCCGGCATCATCGGAATCACCCGGATTCTCATCATCTCTATTCGGGAGGCGTCACGGCCACCAATGTCGAGCTGTTCTCGCCATCTCGCCATCAGCAGATAGGTGCCTATGGTCTTGTTCTAACCTCTGGCAATCGTGGTCACTACATTTGTATGACTGCAATGCTTCCCCTGTTCCGCCGCTGGGAGAGGAAAAAGATGAGCTGGCTGGGACTGCTCCAATGAGGCCCACACGCCGCCAGCCACGACTCACACTATAGCCCGCTGTGGCGGCCAACTTGGCCAATGTTCGTGACACAAGTCCTCCACGGCAATACAGAAATACCCAGTCAAGCCTTGGTCCAGTCAGCTTCATTACTGGCGGCAGCCTCTGAGCGACACACACACACCCACGCCAGAGTGCACCAGGCCGTCTAGGATGTACTCGGTCGTCGTCACTGCGAAACCCGAACACCGCAACGGTTTGGTTGGTCTGGTGCTGCCACTCCCCCCGCCAATGATTTGCGCAGAGTAGCCTGATAAACCACTTTATTTTACCCGGCATGGCGTGGGAAAAAGTCAAACTTGGAAGGCAGCGGTGGGTTTTCCAGTGCAGGTTGCAAATGTACACCCAATTACAGGCAGTGCCGATGAAAGCTTGCGCCCTCCAATGAGGCTAGAGGCCGGCCGCCGCCTGAGGTTGCTTTCTTACTGCACCGACCTCTGACTGATACGCAGCATTCTCCCATGAATGTGTGGTGGGGTGAATTGGTGAGTCGGCGGTTCTAACTATTTATCGATCACCTATCACAATACGGGTAACGGATGCATCTACGCCATGCAAAGCAGAGGCCACTTTGCGCGCCGTGCGGATATTTCGCAGATGCGGAATTCAAGGGCTCTGGGTGGACGGCCTTGGTCCAAACGACCATACATTGCAGACGCCCACGCTCCATATTCTGGTAGTCAGCTGCACTTGAGGCCCGGGCCGGGCAACCTTCCCACATCGGCATATTAATTCTCAATAGGCTCCGTTGTTCCTCCCCCAACACTCCGGGCGATCCGATACTTTCGAAGGATTCCACGGCTTGCCTCCTTTGTCACTTGCTGCTTCGGCTTCTGCCTGCTACTGGTTCCCAGTGATTTTCAGGCACCGTCATTCTCCATCCAGCCAGTTTTGAGCGGGTAGCCCCGGCATCATGTCCGCATTCAAATTCAAAGGCGTCGTACCATTAAGCGCCGGCCTCGGGCCCGCCAAAATTATACTGGCTGGCGGTTTTATCACCAGAGCGTCACCAGCCAGTCAAAGCCGAATCAGACCCAGCTTTGTCTTTATTTCTTCTTTTTTTAGTATCCTCCAGCCCTGAAACACTCAAGGAACAAATAGAGTAGCTTTACTGCAGATGAATGTCATCTGGTTTGCTCGCTGACGTAGATTTGCGAAACCGGTTTTTTGGACTCACCATGTCGGTGTTGTCTGCAAGCCACGCCACACGCCAGGGTGCACAGCTTGATTGGCAGTGGTGATGCTGATGATGCAGTCAAGCCATGCAACTTGTGCTTGCGTACCCTTGCTGCTACTGTTGTAATACTCGCCAAGCGGCAAACTCGTCTTCTATTTCATCGTCTTGTAAGACAAGCTGCCCTTTGATGCATACACGACCTGAGTTGATGCAGCACCAATCGAAACCAAGCTCAAGTTCAAGATACGCTTGCAGGTAGACGCTCAGTACTTTGCACTAGTCATGATGATGTCCGTCGCAGTTGTCAGAGTTCTCTCTCTCCTCCTGCAGCTCCTCGCCCTCCGCGTCGCCGCCTCCGCCGTCACCATCACTGTTACCGCCGCGCCAACCATCCCCTCCCAGGAGCCGTCCTACTCGAAGCGATACATCTTCACCTCGGCCGTGCTCAACAGCACCAATACGTACCGCCGGCAACATGCTGCCTCTGCGCTGCGCTGGAACGCGACGCTCGCCGGCTTTGCGCGCACCTACCTCGACGCCGCCCACCGCGACAACTGCTCGTTCGAGCACTCGGGCGGGCCATACGGCGAGAACATCGCCATCGGCTACGCCAACGCCACTGCGGCGGTCGAGGCCTGGGGCGACGAGCGGCGTGAATACAACTTTGCGCGGCCCGGCTTCGACCACGTCACGGGCCACTTCACCCAGCTCGTCTGGCGCGACACGACGACGGTCGGCTGCGAGCGCGTGCTGTGCGGCGCGCGCGGCTGGTTCCTCGCGTGCGAGTACTGGCCGCCGGGCAACGTGCAGGGGCATTACGATGACCAAGTCCAGAGACAAGTCGAGAATGGTGCGAGGAGCAGAGGCAGTAGCCTGGGAGCCGCGGTGTTGGCGCTCGCGGCGATGGTTTGGCTGGTGTGGGTATAAAGCAGCAATTTAAATGGAATTTTACATACCAAGGAAGCACAGCATCTATATAAATGAAATATTTGTATTTATAGTTGTATTTATATCAAACGGGGGTACAGTTTTGCATGCTACAATTTGCTCGTGCTCGGCCCGCCTTGGCCTCGACTGCAATACATTAAGAATATCCAGTCATTTTGATGTAAATCCAACCAACTCATGCCCTCTCTACTTTTACTGTCACTTGTATCCTTCAACGGAAATCGCAATCATCTTTGAAGCGAGAAGATCAGCGGTTTTCCTTTGGGGTGTAATGTCCTGGGTCTACGCTGTGCCCAATCGACCGTGACGACGCCCTCCTCCGTCACCTCTCGCCACTCCCTGGGTCGCATCGAAGCAGGCCGAAATGTTGCTCGAAAGCAGTCATCCGCGCAGGTCGGCCTGAACAACTCCTCAACTACTCACTCAACTGCCTGTTCTCCTGGTCACGAACTTGCGCGAAATCCAGACATGTGATGCTACCCTGTACCGATTTGCAAACAGGACAAGTTGCGCGGTCAAGACATCCCCCCCCCCCCCCCCCCCCCCCCCCCCGCGAGAGCAACTAAACTTTGTGCCATGACGGAGTAGTCGCGAATGAGGACATGATCACCTTGACATGTATGCTTGTTTTTGGAAATAAAGGACTAGATTTTCGGCCAACAGCCTGCAATGTCACACTATACAATTACAACAAAAAAAAAGAAAAAAATTCCACTGGCCATGTTTCTCATGTGCACATACATGTCCACTTATCAACCCCAGACCGGCGAGCGGCATCCATACGACGTCGCCACCGTGCCGCCCGGTCCAAAGACCTCGATCAGGCCCTCCACCGCCGCCCAGGTGCCCATGCCGGACGTGGCCAGGCCGGCCAGGGCGTAGACGGCGCACGGCACGTGTACGTACCACCTGGCCATGAAGCCGCGCGCCAGGCGCTTCACGCCGCGGTCGTGCACGACGTTGTCGCCCGTGACCGGGTCGAAGCCCTCGCCGGGCAGGACGGCGGCGGACTGGACGGACCAGCCGAGGTAGGCGATGCCGGGGAGCGAGTAGCTAAAGTTGACGGCGAAGAGGCCGCCGACGAAGCCGACGATGCCGTTGAGGTTGGGCACCGCGGCGGCGATGAGGAAGGCGACGATCCAGTAGAGCGGGCCGAGCGCGTACCACATCCACCGCCCGCGGCTCGACGCGATGGGCGGGAAGTTGAAGACTTCCTGGAAGACTTCGATGTAGACCGTCTTCATGCCGACGTGAAAGTACAGCACTGGCGGGGAGGGGGGGTTGTTAGTTCAGAGGAGAGAGAGAGAGAGAGAGAGAGAGCGATGGAGCATGTTCCGTTCCAAAGGCACACTTACCAACTGCGATGAGACCGGTCAGGAGGTTCAAGACGTTGTTAAAGGTACGCAGTCCGGCAGGGTTGATGACCTGGTAGATGACGGAGGCCGAGTACTGCCCAAAGTAGCTGTACACGAAGAGACCAAAAAACAGGTAGATGATGCAGATGAAGGCCTGGGCGCAAATCATGCCTTTCCAAAAGTCCATGGGGTGACGCATCTCCGACATGAAGGACACGAAGAGAATGGCGCCACTGTAGGCATCTAAGCGGTGTGAGTAAGAACACGCCGGGGGCCAATCATTCTGGGATGGAGAAGCACACTCACAAACCATGTTGTCAACTCCGTTGAAGATGCCGGCAAAGCCGTGCGCTTGCTGCTGGTACGCATCCGGCACGAGGCCCGCAAACGTCTTGACCGGGAGTATCTCCTTGGGCAGGATGGTCGACCCAAAGATGGGCGGGTAAAAGGGCTCATACTTGGCCACGGCGACCATGCTGTGTTGTTTTCCTCCGCGTTAGCAAAAAAACACGCGGACTTGGTCGGGAAAGGTTAGGGGCGGCTGGGCTCACATGGAGATGAAGCTGATCATGTTGAACCAGACGGAGAGGTTGCAGATCCAGCTGAGGCGCTGCAGCGAGCGGATGCTGCCAAAGACCATGCCGATGGCCATGATGATGATCATGCAGACGATGAAGCACAGGTGCGGGCCGGCGAGCAGGGAGATGACGCGGCCCTTGCTGAAGATGAGCACCATGACGGTGCAGAACTGCTGCAGCGACTGCATCACGTTGATGAAGTGGCGCGTCTTGGGGCCGAAGACGCGGAAGAAGATGTCGCCGTAGCTGAGCATCGGGTAGCGCGACGAGTCGAGCGTGGTGAACATGCGCCAGAGCATCAGGCCGCTGAGGGAGGCGGCGATGCCGAAGACGACGTAGAGGGCGACGCCGGTTCCGTATCCGACGCTCGCAAAGACGAATCTGCAAGAGAGGGTGTGTCAGTTGGGCGGTGCTAGGAAATCGGGACATGGAGGAGGAGAAGAGATGGCCGGGTCGTCACGGCGCATCTCGTTGACAAAAAAACGTACGGGGTGCCGGACCAGCCGAGAATGTCGGTGGTGACGAGGAAGAAGATGGAGCCCCAGCCAGCGGTGCGCATCGCCCTAGCAGCCGTCTTCCACTCCTCGTCAAGCGACGTCGTGCTGGAGCCGCCATGCGCGACGCTCGGCGCAGCCTTGTCGTCGTCCGGCGCGGTCCCGGTCAGGACCTTGGCGTCTCCGTCTCCGGCGCGGCCCTTTTCCTCCGTGGACGGCCCCGGGGTCGTGGCGGCGGCGGCGGCGGCAGCATCTCGCTCGTCCATCTTCTTGGTTTCGTGGTGGACGCCCTTGGAGAAGCGGTTCTTGATCATCTTGCTCAGCGTCATGGGTCCGCGGCGCTCGAGGTAGAGGCGCTCAGCCTCTCGCTCCTCCTCGCGCTCCACATTGGCCCAGTAGCGAAACTCGGCAAAGGAGACGGTCGGGTCGACGCGGTAGTTGATGCCGTAGGGGCGGATGGGCGCCGTCTTTTCGGGCATCTCGAGCGAGTGGTGGCGCGCAGCGGCCGGCGCGGCCTCGATGGGCATGTCCGACGAGCCCCGGTCGCCCATGCTGATGGTGGCTGGACGGGAAAGTGAGAGGGGGGTGGGTGGTGTAAGAAGAGGATTTGCAAAGAGGGCAGGCCGGTCTGGGACAATGGGAAAAGATGAGACAAGACGAGACGAGACGGGGAATGTAGCAGGAATGCATGCAAGTTATAGAGGGTGATGCCGAGGCATGCTAGCAGTGATTTAGTGTGTTTGCTAGCATGGAATGGCCCGAACGAACGAGCATCATGGGATTGTCAGCATACGGAGACAAAAGTCCTTTGAACTCGACATCCAGTGTACCATACATAGCAGTACACTGGGAACACGGCCGATACCTGGTCAGGCTGGACAGGCCGGGGTAAGGCAAGCCAAGATACGGATACAAATCTCTCTCTCTCTCTCTCCACAGTGGCGCCGCGATGGAGCGCGATGGAGCCCGGGCGGAGAGAACGTAGCGGATAGGGCGGACTAGCCAAGCCGGAAATGCGCTGGTGGCGCTCAAGACAGGCCCGAGGGCTATTACCGGGAACTGCTGCGCCGGAAGCAGTTGGTCGGTTGGTTAGTTGGTTGGCCGGTGGTGGTGGGCGCGGAGGAAATCCGCATGCATGACGGGAGGCAAGGATAAATTTGAATTTGGCCGAGAGCAGCCGTCGAGAATTGCGCGAGAGTTCGAGATGAGGTCGTGAGGCGAGGGTTCAAAAGGACCCAAGTAAAACAAAAGTACCCTACCTACCGTCCCTACCTACCTAGCTGAGCGATGAAAATCGATTATCAGTACAACTCAAGGCTTCGTTCGGTACGGTACCCGCTGTCAGTGCTACAGCGTCCATCCATCTGTACTCCGTAGTGCAGCACCGTTGACTGCAGGTAGTAAGTAAAGTATCCGTACGGGCTGCTCGGATGCAGCCCAACCATCTCTTTCATCATCACTCCCCAAACTTGTAGACGGTGTTGCATGGCGAGTCTTGACAAGTCCTCGAATCCGCCTCAACGACAGGAAACCCCCAGCTGAGGCCAACTTGCACATTCGCACCCAGCCCGAGCCAGTCTAGTATTTGTGGGTAGGTAGGTCGAGTTACTATTTGCTAAGATGATGCTCTCGAGCACGTCACGTAGTCCTTTTTTTTTTTTTTTTTTTTTTTTGGTTAACCAAGGCTCGGAAAAGGGATGGCCAGCCATGGTGTCGATCCCCAGTCAGGCTGCAAGGGTGACCCAAACGCCCCAGAGTCCCTCCTCGTGGCTTGGATCTGGGGGGGGGGGACGGTGTGGAAGCAAATAGCACATCTCGTACAGACTAGTCGCTGGGAATGAAGCTCCATTCTGCGCGTCATCGGCGTAGCTTGCTCTCTCAGGCTGGATTGCCCATTGTCCAGCTGAGACGGACGAGGCTCGCACCTGGCTACCGAGTGCATCGAAAGTACCTCGGGTTTTTTTGCCTCGTGCCCGTGGGGTGTTGCCAACATTTCATTTCAAGACTGATCGCAAGGAGAGGCTGAAGAACGGCGAGTCGAAGCCGTCCTTGCGCTTTGTCGGGGCCTTCCATGTGCATGGCCGTTGCCCAGTCCTCGACAAATTTACCACCACCAGGCGCTATACCGTAAATATCACCGGCTCGTTCCAGCACTGGTCCCAGGACTTGCCCCCGGATCGCCAAAAGCGCTCCAGTCGCACCCTCACCCGCGGCGGCATCGGGCTGTACTCGCTGCCCATCTCCGCGAGCAGCCGGCCGACCGTGGCCCGCTCCGCGAAGCTGCCCGTGGCCACGGCGTATCCCAGCACCGCCAGCGGCCAGGTGAGACACCACCGGAGGTTGTCCTTTTCAAACGCGTGGCTGACGAGCCGCAGCAATGTCTTGCGCTGCGCCACCTTGACGCCGTCGATCCAGTCCACGAGTGTGCCATTCTCCGACGGCGGGTAGCTGCAACAGCAGTAAATGCTGCAGGCTGCTTTGAAGATGCTCGCTAGAAGATAGGCGGTGTCTGCTTTGGGCAATGAATATGGTTCCGTCCACGCCTCCGGAGCGAACCCCGTGATGGTATCGTATATCTTCTCGGCCTTTTCCTTCAACAACGTGCCGGACATGCCAAGATGCGCAGCGCCACGCAACTCGCCAATCTCGAGTATTTGCGCCCATAGAAAGCTAGGACACGGAAAGTCGTTGCACAATGTAAGCTTGAAGGCGTCTGTCAGTTCCTGGTTCGTGAACGTGTATAGTTGCACAAAGCCTCCGCCGTGCCGTGTCAAAGTGTTGCCTATGACGGCGTTTCTAATTTTAGGATTAGTCTTGTTCGGCTCAGGCGGCCGTTTCGCAGTAATACGCACATTAGTATGCGATGAATGGCATTTCCCAAGCTCAATTCGTCCCTGCCGAGAGCAGCTGGTGTTCCACACCGTCTGAGAAGAGCGAGGAATCCTTCAAGGTGAGCACGCGCACCAGGCAGCGCAAGATAATCCTATTATTCGGAATTGATCAGTCGTCTCGGCGCTGTCTCGATATTGGAACTGGAAAGGACGCACTTCAATAGCTGACATTTTGCAGATTCTTTGCAGCACCTTATTCTCCAGGACGTTGTCAATGTCCGTGATTTGGTGGCGCGCAGTCTGACAGGAGGCATTCAGAAGCTGATAAAGACGGCTCCAGAGGTGAGACGTATCGTCAGTCGTACTCGGCATCGGTATCGTTTCCCGAGCCACCCCCAGGAATCGAATCCGTGCGCAGAGAGCAGCTGCGACGATGACATCGCTGTAGGGGTCAAACGGCTGCGGCTGCTGGGCCACGTTGTGACTGCTGCTGGCAACTGCCAAGTCTGCGTTGTCGCTTTTGACTACTTTGTTTCCTAATTTCCAGCCTGCAATCAGCAAGTTTTGCTCATGAATCCGAAAATGTCCCTGCCGTGGGCAAATGGAAAGCTCATCAACCGCTTCTTGGTAGCGTGGAAGGTGGCGTACTGTATGCGACGGCCTCTATCACAGCCCATCCTTGAGGGATCAACAACGGAGGAACCCGTTCAGATTCAGTCGTGGCATACCACAGTTCGGGTCCGGTGAATACGGCAAAATTGTCGAGGTGCAGGCGTTCCTGGCGGTGCTTGGCCAGCCTGTGGTCGTCTGGAAGGACAGGCCCGATGTTTGTCAGTTGCCCCTGGATTGTCCCATCCTTATCGACCGCGTAGTGAGCGGTCAGCGGAAGAGGCTCGAATCTGATCCACTCTCTTCGCTTTGGATATGTCTCCTTCGTAGCAATGATCTCCTGCGGATGCCCTTCGTAGTGGCACGCAACGTTCCGCTTTGCGCAGCTCTTGCACTTTGGTCTCTGCTCGTCGCAGCGCACGCGTCTCACTCTACCACAGAATGAGCATGTCGCCGGAGTCTCTCCTGGATGCTTGATCTCTTCGGATCGCATGCAGACACCCATGGGCAGGGTGGTGGTCACTTACCGGCAGCCGAGGCAGCCTGTCCTAGTCTTGGTAGCCCACTGCCTGATTCTCGGGCGCGGCGATGGATTTCCACCCTGGCTATCCGGCGATGTACTTCCCATACTGCGTATTTCTCCGAGGCCTGAAAATCGCTGCAGGATCACGACATCTCTAGGTCTGTTTTCCTCACATGCATTGATGAAGTGAAGCGCCGCCTTGGATTCAGCCTCATTCCGATTGTGGCTGTTCCTATAGGCTATGTGGCGCTGGAGAAATAATCCTCCGCAGCCTACCTATTTATTACTGTGAAAGCAGCCACTCTCACACAAACATCTATATAGCAACAACTTTGCTGTTCATAATTTTCTCACAGAATACGGCCGAATGTCGTAGTCATTACGTGCAGCCGCGCCCTACACAATATGGCTGCCATGTATTGGCTGCATGAGATGTAATTAAGTGCTCAATAGAGTACAGTGCCCCCACGGGCCAGGGACAAGCCAGGGGCAATTCAACGGTGCGGGAGGCAAGGCAGGCGTACCGCCGAATTTTATGGGATTCGCAGACGGCTACGGCTAAGCGACCAGGAGGGCGCACCAGGCTCCATCTACCCAGACAGGGCGACGGATGAGGCCGTCAGTGTTGACAAGATGACGACGATCGCCACCATAATCATGGGGTTTCGCTGTGGAGTGGTTCAACTGACGGTAGGACGGTACTACAATACTCTACAGACTGTCAAATAGAATATGAGCGATTCACAGTAGGTTCATATACTCTCTTCCCTCAGTGGCGATTCTCTATCTATAGCCAGAATCCAGTTCGCCCCCCCTGATTTTATGTAATCAGGGAGCTGAAATTCCAGCCATTATTCCATTCTCGCTCCAACGTTCACCACCAGGTTGGCCTATCACGATTGATCCAGTGTTTCACATCATCATACACCTCAAGTTGGGTGACAATGTCCTTGTCGGCGAAGAACGCTCGCAGGCGCGCCACCTCGTCGTCGCCTCCCTCCAGCAGCTCGCCCCAGCGCGATCGCAACTTCACAATAACCTCAATCCGCTTGAGGTTGGGCAGCCTCTCGGCGCGAAGCTCTTCAAAATAGAAAAACATGCGCTCTACACAGGCGCTATTGCGCGGTGCAGCAGGTGTATGGATGACGAGCGTCTCGAGCGTTTCGGGAAGCGAACTGATGAGGCGCCAGACAGTGTTGCCGTTCCGATATTGCGCTTGATGATCTTCGGGATGGAAACCAATGATGTCGTCATATGTCCCGTAATCATTGTATACCCTCGTGATTCCTTCCGGGACATCTTCTATGGGCTCATCCTGGTCCTCCTCTCCATCGCTCCTTTCTTGGGTGTCTGGTTCAGCATCTTCCGCATCCTTCTTCTCCCTGTCTGACATTTCTTCTTCTTCGTCGTCTTCGTCGCTCTCATCTTCAACATCATTCCCCTCCTGTTCGTCTCCTTCCCCGTCGCCATCTTGAGATGCCTCATCATGCGCTTCGTCATCCTCTTCTGCTTCAGCTTCATCATCCTCCTGGTCATCTTCTCCTTCTTCGTCTTCACCTTCGTCTTCATCCTCATAATCGCTCTCTTCTTCTTCCGTTTCAAAGTTCTCTTCTCCGTAGCCAGGACCAAGGGCCCCGTGTCCATTGACAAGAAACACGGTACTCAGCTCTAGGTGCTTCAACCGCGTGAGCCCCCGCAGCGAGCTGTTCAAAACTTGTGTGTCGGGCCAAACCTGGTTCCCGATGAGAGACAGCTTCTCCAGACTCCCACCTACCCCTATTGTCAAGGATTGCAAAAAGCTGTCAGCATCAAAGCCATAGCCCACCTCATCCTTCATAGAGCACTCCATCTCGAAAACGCGCAGCTTCTTCATTTGGCTGAACAGAAACCTGGCGCCGGGATTGTAAATGACATAGTCTTCGAGTCTCACGACTTCCAAGTTGCGGCCTAGGACAGTGAAAGACATGTCTTCACGGCGATCGGTTGAAAATACCGCACACCAGTGGTGCAGCTCTCGCAAAGAGTCGAGCGCCAGGAAGGGAAGCAAAGGTTCTAAATCAGTACCACCCTGCGTATCAACTTCCACGCTTGGCTTGATAACACGAAGTTTCTGCAATGGTTGGCATTTCAAACCCCCATCGTTGGCGTTCTTGACGAGGAGTCGTAGCAGAGCAACCACTGGGTTCGGGGGCGTAGAATCAGATCCTCTCATGACATCGGGGTTACACCACTGTGACCGCATGGTCAAGGTCTCAGCGTTGACTAGAAGAGATGCGAGAAACGCGATGCCAAATTCAGCTTGGCAATCTTCCTTGCTTTCGTGATCCACCTCGTGCACGATTTCTCGCAGCCAGAGGGCGTGGAGCCCATCCTGGCCATCGCTGAGCAAGGAGAGATGCGAAGAGCCATGGACCAAGGGCGCAAGCTTGCGTGTCATTTGTTCGATATACTCGTCATCTATTTCATCATCTTCGCAAAGTTGACGAGTTTCCAGATCAAGGTGAACGATGTAGGCGGCAATGACGGGATCCGCGGCAATTTCTGCCAGCAAGTCGGAAACCTTGGCCACCCTGGGTGTAAAGGAGAAGTTTCGATATTTCTTGCAAAGGTCAATGTGTCTTTGTCTCACAGGAGTTATCTCGTTATACAGTTTCCTGCATGTGAGAGAGAGATCCTCAAAGTATGGCAACGAGTGCTCAGCGATCATTGCCAATACCTCAGAAGGTAGCTGAAGGAGGCCCATTGCAGCACAGACAGACAACAGTAAGGAGATGAAATCAGAACGAGCGTAATTGTACAAAAACGAGTGAGAATATTGATGCTGGTTCCAGGCGACCACGAAAAGTGAGCAGTGGATGATTATATACTGTCGTTGGAGTACTAAGCGAGCAAGATGGCTTGGCGGCAGCCTGATCCCAGTGCTAGTCAGCCCCGTCCCAGCTTGAAAAGGAAGCCAACAGGCAAACACAAATAGCCTGCATTTGTCGTCAATGGTTGGTCCTGGGCAAAGTCGTATGGCAAAAGTATAGACATTGTGAGGAGATGTATTCTCAGGCTCAGGTGAGGTTATGGATGGGATGGATCTTGCTCGCTTACAAGGAAAACAACTTTGCATGTTGCAACCATTGATTGCCTGTGCCTGACTGAAGTTGAGAAGTTTTGCGAGCCCCTCAATTACGGGGCATCAAACTCGATAGCGTAGATGCCAAATGACTGGATGTTAACTGCAGATTCCAGGCGCACATGCTGTTCAGAAGTATCTTTGTCTTCGTTAATGGTGATCCACCACAATCTCCGCCTTGGCCCTTCGTTGCATGCAAGCTTCAAGAAAGGCGCTGCTAGTTGTCTTGTTGCCTGTTTTTCGGTTCCGAATGCATTGCTGGCATGTCGTCGGTCATGAGCTTCACCGACGCAAGCTGTCGAGCTGAACAATTTCCAAATGTAGCCTCCGCACAGTACAAGTAGTCTCCGCAGCTGGAGAAATAGCTGTATATATTATTTGGCTCGCCAAAATGAAGTGTAGTAGCAGATGAGAAATTGCAATAGAGATAAGTAGTCGTCCGTTCTTGGACTCGCAGGGGTAGTAGCGGTGCTAGGATCGTGCAGGGTTGTTGACACACACAGGGCCCGAGATTATTTTCGCAGATTGTCAAGTCTTGCTTCCAGGTCGTTGTCAACGGGGTCAATGTCGCCTCCGCCTCCGCCAACCGCCTGTGCAATTCTACCCTCTGGCTGAGCTGGATTTCCGATCGTTGTAGGCGTCTCTCCGAGCTGTGCGAGGCAGATGTTAGCCGGCTATCAATGTTTGGGGCTACGCAACGTACTGCTTGATTGAACTCAATTCCAATGTCCTCTAATACCTGCTCAACGACCTCGTCACCTTCCTCTTCGACGCCAACATCCATGGCGTCGTCAACAGCATCGTCCATCATCTCCTGCCGTTGCTCCATTATGTCGTTTTCTCGTTCGAATTCCATGGCGATGCGTTGCAGCTGTGGCAGGTTCATGGACTTGTTCATGCTTCCGAGCGCCATGGTAGCACCCTTCATTGCCTGCATCATCTGCTCATTTGTTCGATACGTCTGAGGCGGGGGTCAGCAAACAAGGCGGCCGAGGGACGAGGATTGTTGGTGTGGCTGTACCTGCAAGCGCAACGATATCTGCTGCAGCTGGCTTCTCATGCCATAAAACTTTTCGATATATCTCCTCGTACGCACGAGATCCTTGGCCTGGATCTTGCAGGCGCCCATCTGGCCGTTCTTGGCGCTCGTCTTGATCTGCTGGATGAGCGTCTTTTCTTGCTTCTCCAGCTTGACGCGGGTCTGGTCGAGCTCGCGGATTGCTTTATCGAGCATACGCTGGTTCTTGCGCAGACGCTCTGCCGGCGTCATACGCTTGCCAAACACCCATTCAAGCATCTTGTGGTGGTTAGCGACTCGTCAGGGCCGATGCGATGGAGAGGTGCGTGGGGCGCTCACATTCATCGTGTCGCTGACCGGAGGTTTGGTCGGGCACGATATCTGGCGTTTGGGGTACTCGGTCAGGTTATCAAGGGCACATCCAGGCTTCAATGTCACAACGGGAAAGCTGGAGGTGGTGGTGGTGGCGGCGGTGGTGATGCAGCGGATAGATGGTGGGACAATACTGTCTGTCTCTGTCTGTCTGCCTGCTTCAACGACGTAACCGCGTGCCTCTTGGCGACCGGGTCCACTTTAATTAAATGGTAGCCTGTCGTCAGCCACGTAGCTGCTCTGCTGGTGTGGTATTTTCTTTTGTATTAAGCCGCGATTGCGATTTTGCGAAAATAAAAATTGATTGAGTTTGTATTCTTTTTTTCTCATGGCATTCATTGCAGACGCTACGAAAGCATATGCAATGCACAAACTCCGACCATCCGCACGCTACTAAACTCGTATACCCCATACCGCGGTCGCCACCACAGGATTAGCACAAACAGTAGACGACGCTACAGGAGGACGAAATTTAAAAATGAAAGGGAAGCAGACACAGGGGTGTCTTTACTAGTTCAATGCAATAAACATAAACTACCCAGTCCGCACTTCGCAGTGAGCAGTTGTCGTCATAGCTACCTGGGTAGGGAGGTGATTAAAAGCAACCTGATAAGTGTATGCGTAATTACCAGTGTCTCTTCACTAGCTTACAGTGGACTCCGGCGCAGCATCAGCCAATCACCAACCCACGCTCCCCAGCGGACATTTGACATTTCGCCTCCCCAAAAACATCACGCCACAGTTGTCGACGAGCCGTGCTACTTCACATCGCAACATCACGAAATCTTGCACCGTTTGTTGTTTAGCATTTCTCTCGAAATGGTATTAGCCAGGCCTGCATCGCTATGAGCCAGGAGTATGCCAACGGGAAGGGCAAAGCCCCTGCGCCGCAGGACGCCGAGCCCGACACGAATAACACCGCTCGCCACCCCAACGAGACCAAATTCATGACAGTCGGCAACGGCGCGGCCTCGGAACACGCAGCGCGACTTCAACACTTGATAGACATCGATTCCGGATATGGTGGAAGCATCGCGGACGATGAACAAAGTGCCATGACGGGCGCAAATTGGGATGCGCCCATGCATCACGAACGACAGTCGGGAGTCGTCCATCAGATCTGGTACAACCGCCAGCGGACAGCCCTCGGCCGCTCGATAAACAAGGTCCTAGAGCTCTTGAACAGTCTTCAGGAGACAAACACGACATGGCCTGCGCACTACCCTTCCGTGCAGCGTTCCGACCTGGAAGCCAACGCCACTCGACCCGGCCTGCAGCGTGTCAGCACCATGGCTGCTGATGCCGCCGGCCCATCCTCTTCAGCGCAAGCACAACCGCCAATGCTCCGACGCGCCATGACATCTCTTCAAGATACCACCGCAGAGTCTAGCACCGCCGCCGAGCGAAGAGGAGCTCCGGAACCCCGGCTCGTCTCTCCACAGATCGCGCAGGAATTCTCCATTCTCAAACTCGACTTGAAGCTTGGTTCCCTGCACCACACCGAACTAGTCCACTCCCTAGAGAAGCACTCGATTGCTGCTCTCCTCGACGGCAAGATTGCCTCCAGCATCAAGCACCTCATCTCTCTCCGTGAACGCATCGAGGATACTACGAGTAAGGTGCTCATCACCGGAGACTTGAACGCTGGCAAGTCGACTTTCTGCAATGCTCTCCTTCGCCGCAAGCTGCTACCCGAAGACCAGCAACCCTGCACCGCCATCTTCTGCGAAGTGCTCGATGCCAGGGAGAATGCTGGTTTGGAGGAAGTACACGCCGTTCACAAAAACGCCATCTACAGCCGGAACGACGAGAGCACTTACGATGTCTTCACCCTCATGGACCTCGAGAAGATTGTCGTCGATAGCGACACATACACACAATGCAAGATATTCGTCAAGGACAACAGAACCATTGATCAATCCCTGCTCAACAACGGTGTCGTTGACATTGCACTTATCGACGCGCCAGGCCTCAACTCCAACAACACCAAGACGACTGCCATTTTTAGCAGGCAGGAAGAGATTGACGTGGTAGTATTCGTTGTGTCGGCAGCCAACCACTTCACACAGTCTGCGACGGACTTCATTGCCACAGCCGCCGCTGAAAAGGCTTATATCTTCATGGTCGTCAACGGCTATGACAACATCAGAGACAAGGAGCGCTGCCAAAAGATGATCCTAGATCAAGTAGGGAGACTCAGTCCACGCACACGAAAAGAGGCCGATGAGCTAGTCCATTTTGTGTCCAGCAATGCCATCCCAGTTAGCCCATCGCCTCCGGGAGGGCCAAGTGGCAGTGGTGGCGGCGGTGGAGATGATCCCAATGATGGTGACAAGGGCAAGGGTAAGGATCTGGAAAAGATTCGAGACTTTGAGGCTTTGGAGCAATCCCTGCGGCGGTTCGTCCTCGAAAAGCGCGCGAGATCAAAGCTTGCTCCCGCCAAGACGTACCTGGTCAATATCCTGAACGACGTCAACACTCTTGCTCGAGTCAACCAGGAAGTTGCCCGCTCCGAGATTGACCGCGTTGCTCGTGAGCTCAGAGAACTAGAGCCTCAGCTAGAATCGAGCAAAAAGGCAAGGACCGAGGTCGATGACCAGGTCAGCACCAGCATTGAAATCACATGCAAGGAGGTGTATGATGATACCCGCGCACAGCTCACCACCGCTATCGCGGAGTCTGGAAACACCAAGTACGACATTCCTTACCCCGGCTTTTTCGGTGCATTCTCGTACGCCGACGATCTGAAGGAGGCCATGCTGTCACAAATATCAGAAGCTGTCAACATCTGTGAAGACCGCGCCAGGCAGAGGACCATGCGTGGAGTCAACACCATCAAACAACTGGGATTATTACACATTGGCGATGAGTTCCAAAACCTACACTTCAAACCGGAGGTCATGTTCCGGCGCAAGCGTGACGCTCTCGCGCGCAACGTTCACATTTCAACCCAGGTCTGGGACTTCTTCGATTGGTCAACCATTCTGCAGAAGCAGGAGAAGCTTGCCAGCACCAGCATGGCGCTGACAGTTGCCGGTGCTGTTGTGCCACGCATGATTGGCATGGGTAGCTGGATGGACCAGGCCCTCACTGCGACCAAGGTCCTAAGCAACGAGAACCTGCGCCAGCTCATCCTGCCCGGCATCGTCATCGCCGCCGTGGCCGCGTCGGCGTACGTGCTGCAGCAGATCCCCAACTCGCTCCCGCCGCGGCTGGCCACCAAGATCACGCAGCAGCTGGCCGACATGGACTATGTCCACGGCAACTCGGCCCGCATCGCCTCGTCGGTGCGCAAAGTGCTTCGCTACCCAGCCGACAACCTGCGCGTGCGTCTCGAGCAGAGCGTCAAGGAGCTCGACCACCGTCGCGACGAGACGGTGCAGACGCGCGCCGAGAGCGAGCGTGCGGCCAACTTCTTCGGCGACCTGGCCCTCAAGAGCGAGATGGAGCGCAGCAGGGTCAACGACGTCGACCTCGATGCGCTCCCACAAGGTGTGCACTGAAGAGATGGGCCTTGACAACCGCACACCACAGCAGTCTTTGAATGGGCCTGTACGGTCCGTCCAATGGACATGAGCGCCGGGGGTACGGGATAGCGGCGGACCGTGAGAGATGTGCTGCGCAAGCAGGAGTCGGCGTTTATGATTTGCGGTTCTTGTTGTGCGGTGTAGTCTTGCTATTGCGCACCTGCGGCAAGTTTTTACCAGCAACTCTTTTTTTGTTCTCTGTGGGTATATATAGACACTTGAACGATGACACCCCTTCGTTCTTCTTCCCCTCCAAGTCTTTCTCTCTTGTGCTTTTACGATGACCTTTGGCAGGCTTGCCAGAATATGACTCGAAAGAACCATTCCGCTCCTTTTATATATTACCGCGGTACTCGATAGCATGGCAGTTTACATTTTTGAACCAGCGTCTTGAAATAGAAAACCAAAACATTGCCCATATCAAACGTGCTTCTGTGACTAGGATGCATACCTCGCCTCTCGCCTCTCGCCTCTCGCCTCTCGCCTCTCGCCTCTATGACGTCCACATGATGGACCGAAGCCACTCCTTGTCCTCTTGGCTGCCAAAGATGGCGTCGATGGCTTCCCGCGCCAGCGAGCAAACCGCCTGCCTATCCAGGTGGAAGTGGTGCGCCGCCAGCTCGTACTCGTTGGACAGCGGGCTTCCAAACACGCCCACGTCATCCGTCTACCTCTGATTGTCAGCAATCTCTCTCTCTCTTTCTCTCACTCTCACACATCCCTTCGCCAAACAAGAAACCTACCGCAAGCGAAATCGTCGGCCCCTCCACCCCCCGCCAGTACCCAAAGTGATGCCCCGCGTACCCGCCCGTCACCATCTCCGCGCGCACGTTGCAGCTCAAACACAGCTCCAGGCACAAGCCCCGACGCGCAATCTCCCGCCGCGCCTCCTCGTCCTCCCAGATGACGTGCCCCAGCCTGCGCGGCCGCCACCCCAGCAGCACCGCCAGCTCCTCCCGCGCACCGCTCGCCCGCCCCTCCGCAAAGTGCACCGTGATGCCCAGCCCCGCCGCCGCCGCCGCCTCAAACGCCGGCGTGAAGACGCGCACCGCCCCGTCCGGCCGCGCCGTCGGGTCCCCGCACAGGTCCACGCCAACCACCAGTCCCAGCTGCCCACGCGCAGCAGCAGCAGCAGCAGCAGCGAGCGCGGCGATGTTGGTGGCGGTGGCCGCGTCGTGCCGCCGGTCGATGGACAGGATCAGCCGCGCGCGCGTGTCCGTCTGCGCGGCGTTGAAGGCGGCGAGCGCGGCGAGCACGACGTCCACGTACGCAGAGGCGGAGAGCTGCGGCGTGGCGCGCGGCGTGGTCCGCAGCTCCAGGTAGGCGACGCCGTCGGCGCGGAAGGCGTGCAGCACGGCGGCGGTGGCCTCGGCGATGGAGGCGGCGTCGGTGAGCAGGTTGTAGATGTAGCTGCTGAACAGTGGGAAGAACCTGAGGGCGGGGGGAAGGGGGGGGGGACGCAAAAAGAAAAGATGTTTAGCGATTCCGGGGGTGAAAAAGCATCTGAGAGGGGTTGGGGGGGGAGCAACTCACGACTGCACGTCAAAGTCGTACTTGCCCTCGGGCATCACTTCCAGGGGGTCCTGGAGGTCCGTCTCGCCGGCGTCCTTCTTGCGACGCCAAATGTCGTGCAGCGTGCGCCGCGAGACGCTGCCTGTCAGGTGGGCGTGAAGCTATCGCGGGGTAAATGGCACGCAAGGCCACCGCATTAGTCAGTGCAGGTGCAAGGCGGTCGGAGTTCGCCAAGGAGGGGGGCAAGGTAGACCTCGTACCTCAATCTTGGGGAGCGCAACGTAGTCCATGTCTTTTTTCGCGTTTTTTTGTCTTGGAATCTGACAAGGAGGTCCAGGAAGATGAAAACAGACAAGACCTCTAGGCACACACAGTATTGCCCGGCCGGTGGGCCCGAAGCCGACGTTAACGCAGGTCGGCAGGTGAAGGAATGTCTTGCATGTACGGATACATACATGTACATACTCTGGACGCCACGTCAGACGACTGATCTGTCAGGTGTCTTGACAACCTTTCGCCGTGGCTTTGCGTTCATTTTGTTCCAAATCTACAGGTAAAATCACAAAATATTGGTTGGACTCGCCAACTTGCTCGTTCATCACACATCAGGCAGCATACACTTACAAGCGTTTAAACAGTCCGAGAATGCGCGCCTTGATATTAAATGTCTGTCATATACCCCTCTGACAGGGTCTCTCCAGGCTCTCGGATCACTGGAGCCAGCATGTCGATGAGAAACCACCATTCCACAACGGCCCAGGCCGAGCATGGCAGCAAACTGAGCGCGGCCATGGCCTTCCACTCTCCACGGACACGACGAGGCAGATAACTTTCAAGTGGAGTCGATATTCAGTGATGCAATAATGAGAAATCTCAAGCGCAGGCGAGGTACCGTGGTAATATACATGTGCAGACCCCCAAATCCCAAGAGAAAATACTGCGAAATGGTACAAACGCCCCAAAGTTGGCAACCTCATGTGCAAGCGTCCGCCTCCGAAAAAAAAAAAGCATGCATGCTGCGAGAAATCCTCTTTCCAGCTTTTTTGTCTATACATCCCAAAAAGAACATGTCAATCTGCCAATCTCCCTTGGCAGCCCAAGCTGCCGCGAAAATGAGGTACTTGAAACTGGTATGGGTCGTTTTTCCATCATGACAGCCCTGGCTGTTTTTCTTGTTAATTTTACACGCGGTAAATCATGTCATCGTCATGGTGAATGATTCCGGAATCCCCGTCTTCATGGCGAGACCGAGGAAAGACCTCTCTCCTTTCTTCCTTAGTATGTTGCTGTGAGTCGCGGGATGGCGCCGCCGAGAGTTTATAGCGCAGGCTTGGCCTGGCCCTGGCCCTCCGCAGCGAGCGCGGCACCGACCTTCTCGGCGGTGCTCTGCTCCTCGCCGGCGGCGCCGGTGAGCATGTCCCCGCCGCTCTGGCGCATGTTGTACTCCTGCTCCATCGCGGCGTACTGCTGGTCCTCGTGGAAGGACAGCGCAAAGGGCACGCCCAGGAAGAGGATCGACGTGGTGAGGACCCAGGCGCCCTTGCCGCCCAGGGACATGACGCTCCATGCGCGGCTGGAGATGGCGCTCGCGCTGTCAGAGATCCAGCCGCGCGTCTTGGGCGGCACAATGTCACGGAGGGCGTACAGGCGCTCGGCGAAGCTCTCATTCTCGGCGTCAAAGTCGGAGTCGTTGGAGATTTCGGACTCTGTGCAGGCGACAGGTTAGCAGGAGAGGCTTGAAAATGAAGGCCTTATGGGAAGCTAGTGCTGCCACATAGGGGGCCAGCGGACGCAGAGCTTGGGCGGCATACCAGTATCCGTGTAGTCCTCGTCGTCTTCATACTGAGCACCGGGGTGCTCCTGGAAGTGTTCGTCCTCGACTTCGGTAAGGGTGACCATGGTGGCGGCTGTGGATTAAGACGGAATTAAGTAGAAAGGTCGTTGAGGTCGTTGAGAGGGCGTCGGCAACGGCAGGAGGGTCGCTCAAAGGTCGTTTTGTAACAAAGGGTCAGATGTCCTCGGCAAGTAAATGCTTGGAACTATTAAAATGATGGAATACAGGTATCGAAAGCGTCGGGGGTGAATTGAAAGTCGGCTGGGGGATGATCGATTAGGAGCTCCTGAGGGTAGTTTAAAAATTTCGGTCATCAGTTCCTTCTAGGAGCGGGTTCCCTTTGGTCGCCTCTGATTCGCCAGAAGCTACAGCTGTGTCACGTGCACCGGGGGAGAGTGACCTACCCTATACCTGAGCATCGCGACGTGATGGTAACGTAAATATCTGACTTGCACGTTCTTTTCGTAAAAGTATGAAACGTGCAACTGCTTGGTGCTTTTGCTGATTGACTTTCATCTCTTTCAAAAGGCTTTTGCATTTTGCTTTTGCGTTTTCATCTTGCAGCTAGGCCCTGAGTGCAGTTCGTTGGATGCCGGCTCGATTGATGATTGCAAGTGACCAGTTGGTGACTGACAAATGATGAAGATACAATAAAGTACAGATGAAAATAACTACAGTTGTAAAGTGTAATCATCGCATGCATGCTGCAAACTTATGTATCCGTCCAAAGAAAAAAAAAACCATGCACCTATCCTGAACGCCAGAAAAAAACAAACACCTACAACCACTGTTCAACTCAGCTGTCACGACGGTTGTGGACGTGCAGGTCGATCCCACCACCCTCGGCCCTGTCAGCGCCCCTCCTCCGGGAGCATCCTCTGGGCGACAACGCTCTCATCCTCCACCTCCTCGCCATAACCTCCCCTTGTGCTGTCGATGCCGTCATCTCTGGACGACAGCGCTCTCCTCCTCCTCCCCCTCCACGCCGTAACCCCCCGGAGATGCTGGCCGTGCGGGCCGCTGGGGGGATCTCTGGCCGAAGCAGGGGTGCCAGCAGCAGCACAGTACGGCGAGCACGAGGCCCAGCGCGACGCCGACGAAGAAGCCGCGGAACACCGTCTGGGCGACCGACCCGCCGCCGCCGCCGAGACGGTTCATGGCACGCTCGAGGCCGGCATCGCGGCCGGCGATGGCGAGAGCATGCTGGAGAAGCTGTGATGGCGGCATTGTTTGCGGTTGGGAAGAGTGGCGGTGCTCGTCGTGATCCGTGTGTGCGAGTGTACGTGCGGGTTGGTCTTTTAGAGGTGGTCTCTCTGGGTGATTTCGGGTAATGAGGAGGGCGAGGAGGAGGAAGAAGAAGAAGAAGAAGAAGAAGGAGAAGAAAAGAATGGGTTGACTGTGTTGCGTTTGTGCTGGTCGAGTTTTACGATGGTGAAGACGTATCGCATGCTATCATGTCGGCTCGGCTGTCCTACTCGCACTGATGACATTGAAGGGATCAGGAAGTGCAGGAAGAATGCCTGGGTTATTTCCTTCCTCAACAGCCAAACAGCCTTGATCCTCCAATGGACAGCGTCCTCGGCCCTATTCTTTGGCGGTGGTTGTGGCGATGGCGATGATGATAACGATGATGATGATGATAACATGATGAGGGGCTTGTGCTGGAGGAAAACGTTTGTCTTGAACAAGGTAGGTAGCACGAATAGCCCGTCCGTAGCAGCTGCAACCCGGCTCTTTTAGTCGTCACAAACTTTGACGCCCTGTGTACGTTGAAGACGGTGCATCACATCGACAAAGAAAGTTGATAGGTCGCTGCGTTTGTATCGTGCCGTCGTTTCCTTTGTCTGCCTCATCTGTCTACCCGCCAACCTGCAGTGAAGGCCAGGCGACCAGGCCATGTACCACCAGCAAGTAGCTATGTTATGGTCCTGGAAGTTAGACCGACGATTTATCGCATGGAACTTGATTTCTGTAATTTTGAAATTTCCCTGGGCAATGGGCAGGGAAAATGTTGGTTGGCCTGGGTACCTGCATCAGAACAAGAGCGGACGGGCCAGGCCTATTACATGCTGAACACACTGATAGTTGCAGAGAACAGCTAGCTCTCTCGAGCATCACACGTCGAAAAATAAATATAAAACATGTATCTATATACGGCTCTCTCGAAAATTTAGCGGCGTATTTCTACTACTCTGCAACCTGTAGTGTGCAGTGCGCTATTGGTTATTGGTCTGAGGGATCACCACAATGCAGCCCGTGATGATCTGCACCACCCAGCCAACGACAGATTACGCTGCCCGCTACCAATCCCTCCTACAGCAGTTCCTCTCCCGGCCCCCCAATACAGGCTCCAAGATAAGGACAGGGAATCGAAACTAGACTCACCCGCCACGCAAGCCTGTGGGGGGTTCACCTTGACAGCTGGAAAGCCAACCCACATCGTCGCGCCAGCCCAATCCATCGTGGCGCCTCAAAATACAAAAAAGGCTGGCTACATGGGCCGAGTGATTCGCAAGCCGTGATTGCCTTCATCGACTAGAGCCATATCTTTTCTAGGCATCGTGTACTCATACGCACACTCCCGCATCGTCATCATGCACTCTAGCCTCTTTGTCTGGCGGGGAATGCAGACGCCATCTTTTCCCCCCCCTCCCTCTTGCCCTGCCCTCCCCATCTATAAAGCCTGCCATGTGTCTGCCCATTCGCTCAGATTTCAAATCTCGGCGAGCAACTCACCTCCTTGCTACACCATACCGATAGCCTCCCTGTCCATTCTACTGCACACCATACCGATAACCTCCCCGTCCATTCTACTGCAAACTCCATAGCCCTGCCAACCTCTCGCCATGGACGCCAAAGTCAACACGCGGCAGTCCGTCGACTCCAACAGTCCGCTTCTCGCCAACGCCGACGGCAGCAGCTCCGCCTCCGCCTCGTCAAGGCTCACGGACGCTGGCGCAATGGACCTTGTGGCGCAGAAAAAGAAGGACGCGAGGAAGAGGTTGAACCCGGAACACCCCGTGTCGAGCATACCGTTTAGCATGAGGCAGTGGTGAAGGAGCCTTGGCCTGTGCCTTTCATCACACACACACACACACGCACACGCACATATATATGTATATATACACACAGAACAACGAAGAGAGAGAGAGAGAGAGGGAGGGAGAAAGACAGAGAAACCGTACGGAATAATAGTATACCCCAATCGATAGCCATAGGCTACATCAATTCATGCGCTAGACGGAATTTATACATCCAAGGACGACCCAAATGTTGCCCTGCTGTTCAACCATGCGCTCACTTGCCGTGTGCGAGCAGCGTGCTTACGATGCCCCTGTAATGAGAAGAAGAAGAAAAAAGAGGGGGAGAGAAGGAGACCAAATGTTTCCACCAAATAATGTAAAGATGTGAATAGAAGCCAACAACTAAATCAACCCTTGCCAGCGCCATTCTATATGATGCCACCGGGCGGGCCATACCCCGACGTGCCTCCTGCGCTGCCAGGGTCACCATCCACCGGGGCACTGGTCGTCTTGCGTAGCATAAACATGGGTTTCTTTCCTTCCTTGTCAAGCTGTTTAAAAAGAATCAGGGGCTTCTCGTCCATGGCCAGACATCGCTCCTGGTCGCCGTAGACAATGTACAGGGCGTACTGATCCCAGGGAGCATTGATTTGGTACTTGCGTAACGCTGCCGGTAGAACCTTGTAGCACGGGTCCTCCATAGAGACCCGAAACGACTTGAAGATTTCTACCGAGCCAGGTGGGTGATTCGGGGTGTCGGGCACAGGTATCTCGCGCCGTCGCGAGGTGCTCGGTTCGGTGTAGTTTCGTATTGACTGTGTAGGCGCTGTATCGCTGCGGTATGAACGCGACGCAAGCGTCGTGCCGCTCAGGTAATTTTGCGGCGATGTGGGGGAGGGCATATTAGGCGAGTAACTCGGAGATGAGGTGTTGTGGGAAGAGCCATTCATGGCAGCAAGATGACTCGACGACAGGACGGCGCGTTCGGCGGCGCTGGTCGGGTCGAGTGTTTGCTCGGCAATACTTCTTTCGTGACCAGCCTGTGTGGGTGATGAACTCTTTGGCGTGGCTCCTATCAGAATCTTGCGGGTGGAATATTGGCGTTTGACGCCTCCAACGCCAGTGCTACCGCCCGGGGGCGTTGGACCAGGGCTGGAAATGTTGCCGGCCTCGTATGTATAGCCTTGGCTGCCAGACGCGACGTTGGGCAATGGTTGCTGCGCATCCTTGGCGATCCGAAGGGCGGGCAAAACATCTTCGCGTAATCGTCGAAAGTCGTCCGTCATGCGCCGCAGGTCCCCTTCGAGCAGGTTCATGCGTTCGTCTCGTAGCCTCAGTTGTTCGACGAGGTGCTTGATATCGTTGAGCGTGGCTGTAGCATACTGGGCCTCGGCATCGGCAGCTGTGACAAGTTAGAAGAGGCAATGCAAGATGGCGCGGTACAACCTACACATTGGTAAATAGTGATCTGACTCGATGGGTATATCTTGTGCCTTTTTCACATCGTAGACGCTCTTAAGAATGGTCAATCTGTGACCTACACTAGCTATCCCCATGCTCTTGAGGTCGTCGTGGAGCAGGGCGACCAGGGCTTCCCCTACGATGCCATTCGCTTTGCCATCATGTTAGCTGTTGTCACGATATGCGGGGCAATTCAACCCTGAGGTTCAAGGGTGTGCATACCGATGAAGCGGTTGGCATACTGATCAAGGCCGATGTTGCTGATAAACTCGGCACACTCCCCGCTGGTCCATTCCGAGATAATTGTCTCGGGTAGGCGATCAGCACTGCTGTGACGGCAATATGTGGTGGGCGTGTGTTCGGTGGATGTGGACAGCTCAGACTCGATGGGGGAGGCTTCTGAGTCGCCGACGGGGGAGTGGCCGCCCATGCTTCGCTCGTACTCGTCGTCGGCGTCCGACTCTGCGTAGGCGGTGCCGCCTTCGAAAGCCATGACAGAATGTGCCTAGTAGAGGGGCGATTTCGGGCTGCAAGAGAGGTTGAGATTGGTCGGGGACCCTCGGCAAAGCTGGTGATTCAGCTGGGCGCGAGGGGGAAAGGGACTCTGCAATGCAGACGAGGCGAGAGGGGGCGAGCAACGTCGCCTGCTAGCGGGTCAATTTATCGTCGTGCGGATAGGCTTCTCCAAATGCTGGACGATTTTCGTCTTCAGACGCGGACAGTAGGCGGCGTTGGCAGCGAAGGGCGGAAGGGCGGAAGGGCGGACGGGCGGAGACGAAGGCCTGATTTTGGGCGAATGGATGCGACAAGACGAGGGGGACGCAGACGCGGAGGCTGTGCACGATGAGCGGCTCGAGGTTGAAATACGAGGTGGGCGGTCTGATTGAATCTGAGGGCGAAAGCTGCGGTGGTAAGGGGCCAAGTCAAAGCTGGAATAGAGGGGGACTGGTGACTGGCGAAAGGGTATCGAGTCGTCAAGAGGTAGTGGGAGACTGCGGACGTTGCGATCAGGAGGAGACGTGCTGTGTGACGAGAGCCGAGCCGGGTGTAGGCGAGTCGAAGAAAGACACGGAAACGTTGGATACACAAGGCCAATGTGGCGGCTATGGAAGAAGAGGAGGAACAAAAAGGAAAAGGAGAAGGGAACAAAAAAAAAAGTCGCAGATCGGAAAGGGTGTGATGGGAGAGAGGTTGAGTGGTGGATTGAATGCAAGGCAATGCAATGCGGCCAAACGGGAGCGAGGCGAGGGCAGCCAGGAGGCGGGCGGGGAGGGGCGGAGAGGAGGAGAGGGAGAGAGATGGATGGATGACGGTGGTGTGGGCTGATCACCAAGTAGGCGGTTTAGTAGTAGGAGGAGGAGGAGGAGGAGTAGGAGGAGGAGTAGGAGGAGTAGCAGTAGAGTTAGGGAGTGATAGAGATGAAAAAAGATGGAGATGGAGATGGAGATGGAGATGGGTAGGTAGGTATGGAGAGACGAGAGCGCCGTTTGGTTATTAGTTGGAAGGATTCCAGCCAGCTCTAAACAAAGTGTCAGGTCACTGAGCGGAACCAGTAGTCAGGAAGTCAACAGGTACAGTGGGGATTTTCTTCCGCCTTGGTGAGGGAGGGGAGGGGAAGGGGTACATGCAGGACTACAGGAACAGGGCACGCGCACGAGGTATCGAGAGACGATGGCGTGCAGTCCTTGCAGTCCTTGCAGGGCGGCGTGGCGGGTGAGGGGGACGAGATGCTAAATATAGCAAGACTGTTTGTTTGTTAGCAAGACTTGGGGGATTTTTAGCTGTGCGAATAAGATAGAGGGTGTTGAATGAGGCGCCATCCGTGCAGAGGTTTAGCTGCAGCCTGCAGGAAAGAAGCTTGCTGCGGGCGCTAACAAGGGAAGGGAAGGGAAGGGGAAGGGAAGGGAAGGGAAGGGAAGGGGAAAAGAAAAGAAAAGAAGACTGGCCGGGATCAGGGATTCACATTACTTACACCGTGCCAAGATGACAAGACACAAAAGATTCAAACAGAGAGGCATTTACGAATACCTCATACCTTGCTAAACCCAAGAGGGAGACGGAGACGATGCTTCCCTGATTATTAGTAGGTACTTGGTGAGAAACCAACAACTAACAGGTAGGAAAGGTCGTTGGACCTGTCTACCCGTCCACTAACGACTAACAACTAACAACGGGCATTTACAGCGGCTTTAACTGATATTACCTATTACCGCCCTTTTTTTTTTGCGCCCCTCCCCCCTTGCAAGCCACCTACAGCTATCCGTACAGCTACAGACAGACTACCGCTGGAACCTTCATGCCAAATTTAACAACACCGCACTAACTACTAACACACCACACGCACCACACACCACATTACACACACCATCACCAGCACATACATATGTGCAGTCAAACGTCTATCATCTATTGCCATCAGCTTGATATGCAGTCATGACCATTCGTTTTCTTTACAGCTGGAGCCATCCCCATCACACTACAGCAATCCTACCAAACCACTCGCACAACGACACATCTGCGGACAACCCCAGAGATCCCAAAACATCCGTCTGCCCGGCAACCCCACCACCACCCCCAACTCCAACTCCTTCAACCTACGACTGAAATCCTCCCTTTCAGCTGGTCTGGGTAACTAGACATCCCCATAGTTCCCAGGTCGACTGACGCGAACATTGAAAAAAGAACAAAAACTCTTCACTACCCGAGCCTTGTTCACGTTCCTTCCAGCTGTTCCCATCCCAGCCCAAGGGAACGACGCGGACGGGACAAAGACCTTCTCGTTCACGTTCGCGTTCGCGGTCACCGGCTGGGACAAGCAACATCCTACGACAACTTCTCGTACTCCCCCGGGAACTCCTACCCCCCCCTCCCCCCCTTGGCCCGTTCGCCATCCCGATCCAGAAAAGAAACAGAAGACGGGAAGCGCGCAGAAACCTGTACCGCGGTTACACACACCCAACCGTTCTGCAAGGTCCGGGGTGCCAAAGGAAACAAGCAACCCGCCTCACAACAACAAAAGCATCTGCTTTTTTCCGTGTCATTCAAACCCACCAAAGTACTCAACCTCGTTACTCATGCGCTCCGTCTCCCCCCCAAAAAGCTGGCTTGTTTAATTTTTTTTTTTTTTTCTCTTGCAATAAGTCAATTTTTCTGCATTGACGCTTGTTGCGCAGAACCCACCGCCGCCCGCCACCAAGAACTCAAATTGTTATGCCTTGTATCTTACGATTGTGGAAATTCGCCGTTGAAAAAAAAAGAACAAGACAATCGAAAAAAAAAAAAACAAGGCAGGAAAAAAACAAGAATAGAAAATAAATGCAAAAAAAAAGTTGTAGATGCCTGGAGCCGGGCATGACAAAGGACGCATGATGCATCAAGCAAAGCTTTCCTCCCCCACACACCCAACCAGCTTTTCCTGCACCTGGGAAATATTGACATCGCCACGTATTCCATGAGGGCTGCGTGAGAAGACGGAGGGGTAAGGAACAAGAAGAACATCCCATGGTACAAGAAAAAAAAAAAGTCTATGAAGCGACGGCCCGCCCTCAATCTGGCAACCCGCACCCTGTCTCGACTTATAGATCCGTCGCGGGTCGACAGCACATCTCAGTCCAGTGAGGCCTGCGCCTCAGCTCAGGACGCAGGAAAGGAGAAGATATCCCCATCATCGTCACCAGCAGCCAAGGGATTCTTTCTTCATGAGGCTCCTCAGTGGTTCAACCCTTGCGTCGCCAAGATGGTGCCTGTTTTGCAAGCCCACCTATCGCCTCCACGTCCTGTTTCACATTCACCCACCGCAAATCACAATCTTCGCAGTATTCAAACGGCCATGTATAATTCCGAGCAAAAAGAGTCCATCGCAATCCTAGTGGTATAGGTTTATATTGTAAATATTCACTGGCTATGTACACTTCGCATACCTCATTACCAATCATTTCATCCTATCCGTCTACTGCCATGCAACATGCCACATGCCACGATCCTGTCCACCGCCGTGCAAGTGTCGAGGTCAGAGCCTGTTCCCAGACTACCAACATCGAATTGATTAAAAATGATTAATTAAAATGCCGCCCACCTAGGCCGCATTCGCGTCCTCGCAGACACGCTGCGCTGGACCAAAGAAAGGGTAAAAGGCTTCATTCGCGGCCGCGCCAGTCTTCAACACCACGGCTCTATTCAAAACCAACCAGCCAATCACTCAACGCCTCGTGCATGTGCCTGTCGCCCTTGCAGTCGAATTCGATGAAACGGGTAATATGATTAAAACAAGAAAAGTTCCAACGCCTTTGTAATGCTGTGTGTTTATCGGAGCGGGAGCTTGGTGTCCTCGACACCATGGCGGATGACGTCCTCTACCTGCCATCGTGGCGGGTTCACCGGGATGCCATTGGCTGCACGCCATTCACGCTCTTGCTTGTGTGTCATGGTGGGCATGTTCTTGGGGAGGTGAGGCAGACCACCCGCAACACCCGTCGAAATCTTGAGCTGCAGCAGCTCAGCTACCTCCTCGCAGGCAACTAGAAGACGGTCCATGTCCTCCTTATTGTGCGCGGAGGAAACGCAGAAACGGGCGCGCGAGCTAATCAAAGGAGTGGCGGGGTATCCGACGACGACAACAGAAACCTTGCGCTTCAGCATTTCGTGGCTAAAGGCAGGCATCTTGCCAGGGTGGTACAACAAGACAGGAATAATGGGGGAATCGTCGTGGCCGTACACAATGTAGCCCAGACGCTTGAGTCCGAGGCGCAGGTATCGGGAATTGAAGGCGATGCGGCGCAGACGCTCCTCACCTTGGCCAGGGCAAACCTCGCCAGTGATGAGCTTGAGGGACATCAAGATCTGTTGAAGAACACAAGGAGCAGGAGACTCGCCAATTTGGGTAGAGGCATTGGTTGCCCGGAGCTTATCGATGATGGCGTTGTCGGCAGCAATGTAGCCGCCGTTGGCGCCAAACGACTTGGTCAGAGTTCCCATGAGAATATCCACCTCAGCAGGGTCGATTCCAAAGTAGTCGCAAACACCACGTCCTTTAGGACCAAGAGCGCCAATCGAGTGAGCCTCATCGACAAAGAGATAGAACTTGTACTTGCGCTTGAGTGCAAGAATGCCGGGCAGGTCACACATGGTGCCCTCCATGGAGTAGAGGCCTTCGACAACTACCAAAATCTTCTTCCAGGGTCGGTGAGTGCGGGGCTGTCCCTGAGAAATGGCCTCTCTAAGGACACGCTCGAGGTCACGAGTGTCATTGTGGCGGAAAGACTGGATGACAGCACCGGAAAGACGAGCCCCGATGCGAATGGAGGCATGGTTCAACTCGTCGGAAATGATGAGGCAGCCCTTGCTGACGAGGGCGGGGAAAGAGCTGGCGTTGGTGACGTAGCCCATAGAAAACACCATGGCAGAAGGCTTGCCGACAAAGGAAGCAATTTCTCGCTCAACCTCGAGGGCAAGCTCCGAGGTGCCGGCATCAGCCCTGGGGCTGCAGAAGCTGACGCCGTAGCGCTTGACACACTCCTCGACGGCATCGGCACAGGGGCCGCTTGACTGGGCGAAACCAAGGTAGTTGTAGGAGCTCATGTTGAGAGTCTCGGTGTACGTGCCCGTGTACTGGTAAGACAGGTTGAAGTCGTGGGAGATGCGGTCCAGGAGAGTAATGTAACGGCCGGGGACGCCTACAGTGGTACGAGCGAAGCAATCATCGAGACGACGCTTGAGGCGGCGGGTATAAAAGTTGTCAAAGTCATCGTTGAGAGGAGCGTAGCCGTTCTGCACCTTGAGCGCCTGATACAGCTTCTTGTCGCCGAAGCGCTTGCCAAAGAAGTCACGAATGTGGCCGAGGAGGATGAGAATCAGGTAGCTAATGTACGTGGTAAGCAGGTAGTAGTAGGGAGGCTCATCTTCGATGGGAGCCTCGAGGGGCTCGCCGTGCGACTTGGAGGTGTAGAGGTGGGAGGGGCTGTTGAGGGGCCCAAATTGGGAGTCGGCGATGCGCTGTCTCTCGATCTCCTCGGCAGTCTCTGGCCTGAAGATTGTGGTGGTGGAAGTCTCGAGGGTCTGGTCACCAGCCATGGCACTTGATAAAGAGATGGTGGGGAGCGGAACAGTGGCGGGTGAGATGGCAGCAGGCGAACCGTTCAAGAGCTGTGGCTGGGAGTCGCGGGAGGCGGGCTGGGTGAAGTGAGGCCGGTCGATGGCAGACTGGTCGACTTGATGCTGCATGGCGAGCAGGGACTTTTGCGCGGCGGAGGGGCCCTCCTTGGACTTTGGGCTGGAGGAGAAGAGCTGGGAGAGGCGGTTGGGCTTGGAAGTAGAAGAGCGTCTCTGGCTCTTCTCGGACTGCGACATGGTGGGAAGGGTGGAAAAGGGATTCTGAAGTCGGCGCGGCATGCTTCTGGCGAGAGGATGCGAAATTGATCCTGGAGAAGGAAGCAGCCGACGAGACGAGGTGTGAAAGGCTCAGGAGCGGGTTGCGCAGGAACGGGTGAGGATCTTTTTTCGACAGGGGCGATGGTGGAGAGTCGGGGGCGGGTCGACGGAGGTGGTTTAGGCGAGACGAGCTGAGAAATGGCCGAGGAAGGCAGTCAGCAAGCTGCAGATGAGTCAATTGCAAAGGGCACAAACAGAGGTTCAAGAGATGGAAGCCATCTGCATGTCTGGGTAGAGGAGGGTGCGTGACGGATGGTGGATGGGAGCTCAAGAACTGGGCGCAGGGAGAAGAAGAAGGCTCGCGGGCAGGCTGGGCTTGTGGGCTGTCCCCTGAGAGGCCCCCTGTCGCGATGGCAGAATTTCGGCGGAAGAGCCGGGGATTTGGCAGCTCGGGGCAACAAGGTGAAAGCACTAGGCTGAAAGGTGGCAGAATTGGTGGTGAATCCTTGAAAAGAAGTTTCAAGACGACCGATATCGTGTGATTTTGGTCGGATGCTTACTGGTGATGCCTTGCTCACTGCACTGCCATAAGCGTTGGGAGTTGGACGTTGAACGCGAACCGTCGCGGGTTGAATTGTGGCTGGCGTTTGCACGACGGGCAAACGTCAGCAGAGGGGGCGCAGGCGAGTTGCGTAGGTAGGTAGGAACGGCTGCCGGATAAACTAACAAGGTAATAATGAAAGAATGGAATGATGCCGAGCAGAGAAGAAAAGCAAGAGACAGCCTCGACGGCGAAAAGAAAGACAGGCGGCAAGACAGAAAGCGGCAACCCGGCGTCCCGTTCTCAGTCATCAATGACGCCAATGTGCTGGGGCTTGCTTGACTTGGAGTTCGTGAAAGACGCAAAAGGGAACAGCGAGAGAAGCGGACCCGCAATGTACCTGTCCACCACTCAAAAGCGCTAGAAAGGAAAAAAAATGTCAAGAAAGCGTAGTGGGGTAGGGAGGCCGCAACAGGCGCTACGAATTTAAAATTAGGGGGGGATGCCGCCTAAGCGGGCTTAGCGTTTTTGGGGGCAGGTACCTGAGTACCTTAGGTAGGTAGGTACCTAGGTATCGAGTCGAACTACCTAACGTTACCTACCTTAACTTATTACCTTGGTTAGTACCTACCCGGATGCATTGTGACTTGCTCCAGTTATCCGTAGATGCATGATTGATGCACACCTGACTGTTATTGTGCAGATGTACATTGGATGGAAATTATATGAGATGTGATTGAAAAGGTAAAAGAGGCCAGATATTATGCCGCACAAAATTGCCGCCGCAGCCGTGGTGGTCTTGTTATCTGTAGGTTGCCTGCTAGACTAGGTACATCCACCAGTCTGGCCTCATCGGATCCCCCGGACTCCGGTTGCCTCGACTTGTTCTCATGACGATGCTACTCATGATGCTGCTATCATACTGCCCAGATTAAGAGTCCACACCAGCCACCAGTCTTTTCCGTTCTGCCCCGGTCCGGTGGCCAGTCCCGGTATCAAGACCCAGCGTATGTCTGTACATGGATTGTTCACATAGGCAGGCATACGGCGAGGGCATTCCATCTGCAGCATACATTTCATACTCTAAAAACCCTGCAGTTGATTCCGGACACTGGCTTCTTATTCTATTCAAGTTTTCGTTTCGGTACGGTGGGTTTTGGTTGAAGCTCTGATGGGCCGCCCTGGTGGTTTGCTTAATATCACCTCCAGAGTATGGATATAGAGGCACCTTTTGCAGCAACAGTGCCGTATCAACAAATCGTTCCCGAGTTGGTTTCGTTTCAAAGCAAGTATTTAATTAGAAGCTCAATCAAAAGAAGAAAAATGCATTTGAAAGCAAAGCAAAAACACGCAACATGCAATTACTTTAACAATGCTGGTAACGCCCAGTACGGATACTGAAACCAGCAATACGGCGGCCCGGTCGCCTCAGGTTCACAAACGGTCACGGCCGCCGCTAACGCCAACCTCATCGAAATTTCCGCCGCCATCAACCGCCGAACCACGAGCCGCGTCGGGCTCAAAACGACGACGTCGCACATAGTCATGTCTCTCACGCGCTCCCCGTGCCGAATACGCTACGATCGCGTCATTCTTCTCCTACCGTGCCAGCAAATTCCAGCACGTCGCCTCCACGTCTGCGTCTCGCAAAGGAACCTTCAAGCACCCTCCTCCTCATCCGTCGCCACCGCCGCCTCACCACCACAACCGAAGCGCGGCCTCGGGCTGCTCCGAGGGAGCAAGACGACCGCGGCCGGGGACGCCACCTCCAAGGCCGCGGCGACGCGCTACATCCTCGGACAGAGCGCCGACCTCCCCATCCGGGCGCGCTTCGCGCCCTCGCCCACGGGATACCTGCACCTGGGATCACTGCGCACCGCGCTGTTCAACAACGTCGCCGCGCGCGCCAGCAAGGATGGCGGCGCGTTCATCTTGCGCATAGAAGATACGGACCAGGTAAGATAAAAAAAAACCCCCCCATCGCCTTCGCAGCGTCACGATCCCACAATTCTCACGCCATCCCTTTTCAGAGCCGTCTTGTCCACGACGCCGAGGCGCGCTTACTAGAAGATCTCTCCTGGGCCGGCCTCTCTTGGGACGAGGGCCCTGATTGTGGTGGTCCGTACGGGCCCTACCGCCAGGTACGTCTCATCCACCTCCTTTTTTTCTTTCTTTCGCCTAGCCGACGGACTGCGTGAACGACCCTGACGACGGAGACAAGTCGGAGCGCCTGCCCATCTACCAGAAGCACGCCCAGACGCTGCTCGACACCGGCCACGCCTACCGCTGCTTCTGCAGCCCCGCGCAGCTCGACGCCCAGCGGCAGGCCCTCCACGAGGCCGGCCAGCCGACCCTGTACCCGGGCACCTGGCCGCGCCGTCGACCCGGCTGAGTCGTCCCGCCGCGCGGCCGCCGGCGACCCGCACGTCGTCCGCTTCCACGGCGGCGGGGAGGCAGGAGCCCGGCCCGCGCTGCGCGACGCCATCTACGGCCACTTCCAGAAGAAGGAGCCCGAGGAGGACTTTATCCTGCTCAAGTCGGACGGCTTCCCAACATACCACTTTGCGTGCGTCGTCGACGATCACCTCATGAAAATCACCCACGTCATCCGTGGAGAGGTACGTCAGCCCCATGCACGCCTCCCTCTCCCCTTGCCCTGCTTCTTTTCTGCCACTCCTCTTCTTGCAACGTGTCTTCTATCTGTAGCCCTTCCCTCCGCGCTAACACCAGGGTGAAAAAAAAATGAACCAGGAGTGGCTCATCTCGGCACCCAAACACGTTGCCCTGTACAACGCCTTTGGCTGGCGACCGCCCATCTTCGCGCACCTCGGCCTGCTCGTCAACCCGGACGGCACCAAGCTCAGCAAGCGCAACGCCGACGTCGACCTGTCCACCTACAAGACCGGTCGCGTCTTCCCCGCCGCGCTGCTCGCCTGGCTCGCCAACCTCGGGTCGTCCTTCAAGCCCAGCGTCAAGCCACCGCGCTCCGTCTCCGACATTGCCGAAGCTGTACGTGAATCTCTCCCTTGCCCCTCCTCCCCCCCTTTTTTTTTATTTCTACTGAGAGACAGCCTACTGACCAGCGAGGGAAATATCCCGCATAGTTGACGTTCAAGTTCACCCGCGGCGGCATCAAGCTCAACGTCGAGAAGCTCGACCACTTCAACGCCCGGTACCGCGACCTGCTCCTCCGCGAGCCCCTCGCCTCGCTGCCCCCCCGCGAAGCCGCCCTGCTGCGCACCCACCTGCTCGCGCCCACCCTCGCCGCCGTCTCCTCCGCCGCCACCACCGGCGTGCCCTCGTGGCCGCGCCCCGCCGGCGGCGGCGGCAGCGGCGGCGGCCCCCTCGAGCGCGTCCCGCCTCCTCGGCGACGCTGCCGACGCCTACGTCCACGCCGTGCTGGCCAGCCGCGACGGCGGCTTCCGCGACGCCGCCGACGTGGTCCGCCAGCACCCGTACCTCTTCTTCCGCCCGCCGACGGACGTCTACCGGGCCGCCGTGGCCGCCGCCCCGCCGGACGCGCGCGTCCTGCACGCGCTGCGCGGCGTGCTGGAGCGGGAGGCGGAGGACGAGGACGAGGACGGCATCTGGGACGGCCGCGACGGGCAACGCATCGTGGAGGCGCTGCGCACCGTCCTGGATCGCCAGGGCGTCGACCCGCTGACGATGCACAACGTGCTGCGTCTGGTCGGTGCGGGTGGCCAGGATGTCGTGTCGCAGAGCAGTGGTCGCATGCTGGCCACGCTGGGTCGAGACGAGTGGCGGCACCGGCTGCGATGCGTCCAACAACTTGTATAAAAAAATGACGACTCTCTGTCGGTGCACCGTCGGCGGCATGTACTACTGTACCACTACTACAGATACCCAACAAGAATTACAACCGATTCGTGGTCAAACAACACACACGTGTCACGCAGAATAGTAACAACGACTGAGAAATTGTATGACTCTGTTATTCATTATGTTTGGATGACGAATAGGCTTCGAACCGAACAAGTAAGAAATCGATAAATCAGATCAAGATGACAATATATGAGAAAATGAACCGAGAGATAGTACATAGGAAACCATTAAGTCGTTGCTTGCTACTGAGAGATGACTGCATATCCTCGTCGACGGCGGAGCGGGTGTTATTTAAGGCAGGGTGCGATATAATAAAGTTGCGGTCAAGAGGAACGATTGAGCATCCATTACCCTTACCATATAGAAAAAAGGAAAGGAAAATAAGAGAAGAAAATCAAGAATAGCAAGGAAATGCAATGGGGACCAGCACGGCAAGTAATTGCGTGGGGTATACAACTGGCCAGCGTCTAAACTTCAAAAATCCACACCTAATGAAGACATCAGTTAGCAATTGGTTTTGTAGAGAGCCACCTAACACGAGGTAGACGAAAGCCGACGACTTGGTGAAGGGGGAGGATACTCCTCGGACGAGACTTACCTCGAGCTTCCCAATATCCTGCCTTTGTCTCTTTGCGGCCTCCTTAGCGCTCAATATAGCCATTTCCAAGTCGTCTTGATCAGCCATGGTAATCATGTCGCCTTTGGGAGTGTCTTCGTCCTTGAACTTGATCTTGAAGCGGCGGCGCATGCCAAACTTGTCTCGGATGCGGTCGACAAAGTCGGGAAACTCAACGGCGCCGCCAATCATGATGTAGCGGACATCTTCGGCGTGGACCTTGACTCGGAACTTGCGAATATCGGGTCGTCTTGATGTGTTGCGTGAGCCATTGGACATGGAGCCGGGGCCGCGTCGGTTGCTGGAAACCATTTCAAACTCTGCTCCATCCAAGGAGCCGTCATCATAGTCTGATGGGCCATCGTCCTCCTCTTCATATCGCTGTGATGGCCGTCGGCGTTGTTCTTGTCTGCTGCCGCCTCTCGAATCCCTCTCCTTGCGGCCGGCGTACATGTCGTACACGTCGCTGTTGGCGTAGGTATCTTCTTCAATCGTCAGGGTGGGTCGGCGCTGCAGCGGCTCTCTTTGAGAGAAACCACGCGAAGGCAGGGCACTCGACGCAGACCGTGTGGCATTGGGTCGGCCGTCATCAGGGGAAAACGCCTTTTCGTATTTCCGATTAGACTCTTGCGGTTGAATGTTTAATCTCGCGAGCGTGGGCCTGCCACCGTTGCGGACTGAAGCGCCGCGGGATGGGCCACGATCGTTCTCTGGTGGGGGAGTGGGAGGGAATACATTGCGGCTGGCGCTTGGCGGCTCTGATTGTTGTCTACGAGACTGAATGCCAGGCTTGACCAAGTTGGTAGCAGCAAAAGATATGTTGTCAGTGGGCCGGTCATCTTTGACCTCTGTCTTGGCAGCCTGAAGAAGACGTTAGTCGGGAATTTTGAGGTTGTGGGTTGGTAAACTTGCGATTTTCATTTCCGACCCAGCGAATCCTGTGAAGGCATTGGACCTATCCGACGCGGCGACCAATCTTGCTTTGCCCAGGTAGTCTTTTGTCTTGAGGTTTCGGACCTTGGCCTCGTTCGGCCGGTAGACAACACCGACAGGGATGGAGAAGACGGTATACCCCTATCGCAAGATTAGAATTTGGCCAAGTCGATTTGAGTGTGAGGCGCGAGACTTACATCGGCTTCTTCACGGATCGCATCGTCGATTACATCATGATCCTCGACAACCTTTTCCTTGACAGCAAAGGTCAGATCCTGCATGCCAGCCTCTTTCTGCTGGAGGTAGATATAGCAGAGACCGCGGTTGAAGAGCACTTCGCACGAATAAAGCCTGAAGAGCAACCCTAATTGCGCATAATCAATCATGGTATTGCCGCGGAGGTAGAGAAGTGTATCGTTGAAATTGGCGAGGGCTTCTTCAAAGTCGCCGAGGAGGAAATTGGAGACACCTTGTTGAAAATAGGCGACGGCTAGATATTGGTCAAGACGAATGGCTCGCTGATAGCATTCAACCTATGATAGAAGTCCGGGTTAGGATTTGAACAATGAAGCATGCTCGAGAGCCGGCGCTAACATACGGCTTTTTCGTGCTCGCCGAGGGTGGCATGAATAACACCCATATTGAAAAGAATCCTGCTAGTATCGCCTATCTTTTCGAAGTCGGCGAGCGCCTCATCAAATTCATTGTTGTCATATCGTCCGAGGGCCGAGACCCACGTCTCGATTTCCTGCAATTATGGTGAGTGAGAGGGCTTGGTATCATGGGAGAGGGCGAACGCGAGCGTACCAGCTTCAGAGACATGATGAATGACCAAAGGCAGTTACAACGGCACAAGTGGACGGTAAACAGGCAAGTTTACGATAAAGAAGCAGCCCCGTGACAACAAAGTCCAAAGGTAGGACGGGGGGGGGAGGAAGAAGGAGCAGAAGAGGGGAGCCAGAACTGCAGCAGATGCAGGAAGATGTAGTGGTGCGGCTGGGGTCGCAGCAAGTCGGGCGCTTATTAGTGAGTGAGAAGCACCAGTAGGAGGCGAGCGATGTGGTGCAGCCAATACTTGGCTGCTTGGCGGGGAGGGGGCGGGCCGTGTGGCTCAAAAGGTACTATGTAGCCAAATTAGTAGGAGGTAGGTAGCCACGGCATGTGAGGCAATGTAAGAGGCGGTGGGTGGTGGGTGGATTGGTTGTGTGGTATTGCAGTGATGCAGGCGGTGGGTGCCGGTCGTATTAAGAGGTATGTACCTTGCTTGACGGGGACGGATAGGTAAGGTATTGATTGAGTCTTGAGGCACGGCAAGCCCAGGCAGGGGTCAGACCCTGTTCCAGACAACGAGGTAGCACTGGAGTCGAACAAGGCAATCCCAACAAATGAGAGGTTCCTCCGGGCTTCAGCTCTTACTTGCTAGTGCAACACCGACACGACGGCACAAACGTTGCGCGTGGCTTGATGGTGATGGCGTTTTCCCAAACTTGCCAAGAGATGATTCGCGTCCACTGAGTTTTGATGAAGATGTCCAGGAGCCGGGTTGCATTCGATTGTCGGCAGAGGAGAGAAGACGAGTTGATTCGCTGCGGTTTGACGTGTAGGTCCGTGCAATTTCAGACGGGCGACTGGCGATTGGTTTGATCGATCGAGCCGTAAAATGTGCGTCACGGATAGCGGGACTGGAACAAAGAGTGCGTCGGCTTCCCTTTTCGCCTCAGATCATGGGCAGAATCCAACTGCTGCACAGAAGAATGAGGCTGCCGGAGCCCAAGTCGGGAAATGGTCGAGTTGATATCCTCGTGGTCGACGGGTATAGGCCGAGCGTGCTTCGGAAAGGACAGGACCGCTTAGCCAGCTGGAGCGGGGGAATCAAGGTTGCAAATTAGAAAGATGGCGAGGCCGCAGCAACTATTGATTAAAGCCAAGACCTCGGCAAATACCAATACCACTTTGCTTTCGCTCGCGTGCTGCGTCGTCTGGACCGGCCGTAGACAGTGGTGGGCGTTTGCTCTTAAAGAATGCAAGGTAGCGAATGCACCGGTAGCCAACCGAGTGAGAGGGGGAAGGGTCGAGAGGGGACGAACAAGGTGGCTTGCAGAAAGGTACGCAGAAGGCTGAGAAGAGAAAGCAGAGCAGAGAGAACTTTGACAATGCCGATAAAAATGGCGATAGGGAAGCCGGCTGAAGCGGGTGGTGTTGATGGGATCAGTAGGTAGCAGCTAACTCAGTACATACATAGGAGGTATGCATGAATGGCTGGCTGCGGACAATAAAAAATGGTCTACATCGGCACTGTACCTAGCTAGAGCCTGCAGGGGACCATCGGTACCCCTCTACCTGCAATACAACGGCCCAAATAAGAATCTCTTCTTAAAATACCAATCATCGTGGTACCCGTGTACAAGAAAAACGGTTTGCCTTTTTTGCTTGCCCTTGCGCTTGTGCTTGTTGCTTGCCAGTTCATGTTCACAGGTACCTACCTAACGAGCCACAGCCCGCCGCCGCTAAAGTATTTCAAAACTGCATGCGACGTTGGGTGTCGGACCAGGTTCAGCGGCGGCGGCGACAATTCTGGGTCTGTCTTGTCTGGCCTGTGGCAGGTAATACACCTCCAAGCCTCCATCATCATCATCATCATCATCACCACCACCCATCTCCAATCACCGCTACCCATCGCCTTGTGTTGCCTTGCGTTGCCTGTCACAAGGGAGGTACCTCTTTTTAACCGCCGTCCTTCTTCCCATCGCCGACGCGACGCCGTCTCTGACGTTACCTATTGGCACCCACCCACCCAAGGGGCCTGGTCCCCCCTCCTGCTACATGCCACCCGCACATTCAGATACCCTCCTCCACTTCCAAGTCTGCAGCATGCCCGCATCTCGGTGCCAACACCCTCCCTCGCTCGCTAAGGAGGGGCGCGCAGGGGCCGGCATTCGCCTGACTCGGCCCTGACATCCATCAGTACATGGCTTTGCAGACGTTGGGCGTGTTGGACGATGGATTCGAAAACCTATGTCGCAGGCTTGCCAATGACGGGACTATGCCGTTGGCTTGCCTTATCATTGGGGTCAGCTCGTTGCTTTTTTTTTTCTCTTTTTCCAGCACTTACCCCACGAGCCAATAGCTACCTAGCTGCCATGCGCAGCTCAAGCCGGCCTCCGGCCCGCGTGCGTCTTGGTTGCTGCAAGCTCAACTCCGTCGCTCCCGCAAACATCCCCTCGCCAAGACGTCATTGCATGCTGCAGGGTGATACACCATCAGCTTATGATTTAAGAATAGCATCAACAGCGCCACCAGCGAACAATGATGAGACCATTTCTGCAGGTAGATGCAGGTCCGTTCTGTCAAATGGCCCGATGCGACGCTAGAACAGACTGACCGGCCAGCATTGCGAGAACTCAACATGACCGGGGAACTTGCGTACAGCACAGTACATGGGATCCACAGACAAGCCCAGGGCGGCGGTATGGAATGTCCGTTCCACCAAATGTCAAATGTGCGGAGTGCCAACATCATGTCCAACATCCCAGACTCTGTCCATCTCGTGGACCGCTCCAAGTACAATACCGCGTGCGTGGCGCCGGTTTGACTTAGATCCCCCCGACTACTTTACGCCGGGACCAACGGTGTGAAGTGGACTCTTTTCTTCCACAAGTCATTTCCTCTGTGGCGCTCCATGACCCTGAATTTCAAAACCTTTCATCATCTGCCTGAGCCTTGGATTCCATCGGCCGGACTTTGCTTCAGACATCCGCCAGCACCGAGGGTTGATAGCGTCAGGCAGGCACCGCCAACATCACCGCACCACTGGAATGCAACCCAGGAAATCAGTGGCGTCCATCAAAAGATGATGGCCCAAACGCTGCTAACAAATGCTACTATATTTTAGTCAATACAATGCCGCTAACTTAGTGTGTTGCTATCTTGGGACACTGGAGGTAACACCATCACTCACCTCTCCGCCTGCTCATTGGCCCCAGCTATGCAAGCGCCCAAGTTCGCCCCTGTACGGATACCCGCCATCTATCTCAATGAACCCTTGCCCGGCCTGGATGCCCCTTCCAGTTTAGCTGGCTGTCGTCTCGAGTTCTCTTGCAGATTTTCTCATGCCGCTTCAGAAGGATTCTGGCATATGGACAACGGCAAACTCATGCTTCCGAGCGGAACAGCTGGTTGCTAGCAGTCGGACTTGGCATCCAACAGTATGCTTCTACGCTAACGACGGATATGACAATGCACGACAATATCAGGATGTGTTCAAATCCTGCAGGTGCGACACATGGCACATGCTTGCTTGCATTTCTCCGTTCGGCACTCCATCAACCTGCGCTCTAAAAACAACTTCGTTCTACCTCTGCCCTGGCCTATCAAGACCTCGAGTGCAGCCAGCCAGGTACAATGATTGCCCATGGCTGGATGCATGCACAAATGTTTCTATGTTTAGCTTCGGAGCGACCCTTCCCCCAACCGCTCTCTATGGCTTTGGCTTCATCACACAGTTGCTGGCCATGCGATGAGGCATGTGAGCAGAATGTGTGTTTCTCATCACACCGCATTGTTTCTTCCAAAAATAGCCCCCCTCGGAGGGCCGACACCAAGCCGTCGATGCGGCCTTGCCATGGCCTCTGCTGGCGCCGAGCAACTACGCGCCCGGCCTGCTCAATAAAAGTATGACGCGAGCAACAGAAGCAGTGAGGGGGGGGGGAAGATCCAGGTCTTCGATGCGAGGATTGATGCGCCATCAGCAGCAGCCCCCACGTTACACAACAGACGGGAATTCAGCCTTCCCCGAGACAGGATCTTTCTGCAATGACACCTAGACGATTATGTCTCGCTGTGTCAATTTACCGGCTGATTGATTGTTCTCTGTCTTGATTCGTGTCATCGCAGTGTGGTACTGCGGTACTTTCATGCTCATGGGTGTGGCTCTCGGCAGAGAATCACGAATCTGTTTGCCATAACTCTGATTGCAGGCGCGAGATTCTTTGGGGTGGTGGTGATGATGCACGCCAGGTTCAGGCCGGCACCGGCCGCCGACCTTTGCAGTGCTATGGATCTGCATGTTATCACAGGACAACACCATGGTTCGTCATCATGGCGCCATGCCATTGAATAGTTTTTTACGTATCTTCGTCGAAGTTCTCTTCGTCCTCAAGAGCATCTACTTCCTAGTACCATAGGAAGGATATGGTGGCTGCTTGAAAGGCACCAGGGACACAAAACAGTCTTCACCCAGCGACAGTTCAAGCCAGACAGCCAGTCCAGTGACGATGTTTCACATCTTCCCATGTCATTTTCTAGTATGAACGGGACGTCAGATGGGGCTGCGATGACGGTGGCGGATCGAACGCATCTAGCGGTCTAGAGAGATCTCGCGCTGAGATATTTCAGATCAATCCAACCCCATCTTGGTGAACGAGCATTGCCGATGTCTTGAGCGTAGCGGCTCTTGAGTAGCATGAAACTGGCTCGGAACTTGCTTCGTGTGGCTTTCTTGTTCTCGACACTGTCGCAGCTTGGACGGGAGCAGGGGAGGGAAGGTCAGTCGAATGGTTTCATTTCGTGATTCATCGCCGGTCGTCTGAACATGTTGCATCCGTCTTTCATTTCCAGTTCAACGCCACCCAATTCTCAAGTTGTTTTCATCTACTGACTGTACCACAACGCCCGTGCTTTGCAACCCACACGCGTCCAAGTGTACGTTCAAGCGAAGGCAACGCCCGACACAAGCTTCTCTACAACATACCCTTTGCCCGCTCATCCTTGCGCTCCTCCCACAGCGTCTTGCCCGTGCAGGAGCACACCGTCTTGTCGTTGTCCCACATACCCGAGCTCCGGGCGATGACACCGACGACGGTATCCGCGTCATTCTGGAGCGGCCGTTCCTCGTCTTGCTTAGTGAGGACCATAGCGTGGCCAATGACCTCCCAGATGGCAAAGGCGTGGTCTGCAAAGACTGCGCCGCGGCCGTCGGTGCCGACCTCAACGACACCGAGGAGGCCGCGCGTCCAGACGGGGCCCGTCGACGCGGCGCCGTCCTTGAGGTCGCCGTACTGCCGGATGGTGGCGCGGTAGGTGCCCGGTGAGACACCTCGAACCGTCAGGTCAACCAGCGTCCTGCCCGAACCGACCTCCACCATTCGCGCGAGACCACGGACCTCGCGACCAAGGTCCTCGTCATTACCCTGCGGCAGCCGGGCCGGCTCGGCAAAGCTCTCCAAGATGCTGACCGCAGCACCTGTACAGAATGTCACGTTAGCATAGAATCTCCAATCGTAACCTTTCTGTGACTATCCTGTCACATATGCGAATACACAAGCTCCGGGCGGTAAGAGGGAAGCACGGCTGTGACATACTATTTGAGGATCCTGACCCACGCAGAATGGCGTCTCTTCCGGTATCTTGGATGGCCTCGACAATCTTGGACGGGGCGGCTGCGAGGGGGAACCAATCACGTCAGCCATCATTGGAAATGTGCGTGGATGTGCTGCCAGGTGTGACTCAGAGGAGCTGGGAAGAACCCAGGCAACTGAAAACGTCAGTCAGCCCGCGAGGCGCGGGGCAGCCAGTGGTGAAACGTACCGGAGCCCTCGACAGCAACAAGCTGGTCCTCGAGATTGGCCTCGACCTTGGTGATGCCTCCCAGGCTGTAGAGCGCGTCCGAAACCGACTTGACACAGCCGTCACAGGAAAGCGGCACGGCGAAGAGGGTCTGCGCGTTTGGGAGTGCGTGAGTTGACGTTTCATAGGATGTAGAGCTGTGACCGACGCGGAAGCGACCAGGTCGCGGGGAGTGTTGGGGGGGAAAAAAGAAGGAAAAGCGGCGCGGGTAATGAGACGAGGAAAAAGCAATAAAGTGATGCCCAGGGAAATTAGGGACTGATGTAGATGCATTCTCACCTGAAAAGTATGGTTGGCAGTCATTTTGCTCAGAGATTCTAGATGGCCGTCAGCTCCGGACAGACAAGGCTATCTACATGAGAAGCTTGCCGCGGGGCAACTCACTATGACTGCCAGTCTTGCCAATTGATTGCTGCAGTGTGTTGTTTCTGTTATGGTGATGGAGTGAGCATGCAGCTAGGAAACAAACAGAAGAAGCAGCGAGTGTCTTGAATGTGGCAGACTTGAGCATAGCCTTCACTATCTTGTCATGGATACGACTTGGTCGACGACGACGTCTTGCTTTGAAATCCAAAACTCCAACCTGCCAGCGAAATTGCGTGAGAATGGCTGCGAGAAGCCCGACCACAGCGTGCAGTCTCAGTTTACAGCGCCTGTATGCCGAGGTTTGCGGGGACTCAATCGCTGTAAATGCTGAAAGGCGGCGCCCGCCCACTAAAAAGCCGCTAACAAAGCTTCCTTCTCGCCAACATCAGGTGACTTGTCCTGTCCATTGGTTAGTCAGCCAATTTTCTGCAGGGATGCGCCAAACTTTGAGGCTCATGAGTATTCGCGAGATCTCACGGTGAGGCCATTCGGAGGTATCACAACGGACTCTGGGTCTTTAAGTCTACTTGAGGCATTGTTTTTTGACGTTTACAACCTGTGCGGCTGGATTTGACCTCGAATTGAGGCCCAGTTCAGCACCATGTCCCAAACAATTGGCATGGTAAGTCATCTCCTGGCTGTCTGCCATGGTCCCCGAGGGAAACAATGAATACAACGAAAAGAATGCAATGTCAGCTGACTTTCCGTGATGAAAGACCCGACTAGCCTACTCTCGAGTATGGCATCACGTATCCGCCAAAGCCCCTCATCCTGTCCTGACGACGAAGAGGGCCGCCGTGGCCGCCGCCGCGTCGGCAGCAAGCACCAGCACCACAACACCCGCCACACCGACCACGAAACCGAAGCCGACCCCTCCCGCGACCGTCGTCGCCGCCGACGAGGACATCACGCCGCCGTCTCTCGGGCGGCTCGCCTCGCGCATCGCCGTGCTGCTGATGGGCAAGCACAAGCCCACGTTCGACCCGTCGACCGACTGCGGCGACTACGTGGTGGTGACGGACTGCGCGGCGCTGCACACGACGGGCCGCAAGAAGTGGCGCAAGACGTACTACCGGCACAACACGCGGCCCGGCAGCCTGCGCGCGGTCACCATGGACGCGCTGATGGAGGCGCACGGCGGCGCCGAGGTCCTGCGCAAGGCGGTCAGCGGCATGCTGCCCAAGAACAGGCTGCGCGACGGCCGCCTGGCCCGCCTCAAGGCGTTTGAGGGCCCCGCGCACCCGTACCGCGACAACCTGGTGCGCTTCGGCGGCGTGCCCGTCGGGGCCGAGGGCTGGGAGCGCGGGGTGGAGCGCGTGCGCAAGGCAGACCAGGAGAGGTTATGAGGGGGGCGGGGGGCAACACGGTTGAAGTAAGGCTGGCGGCAGCTAGAATGAAGCTGCGTTGACTTGGGGATGGGACCGAGATAAATCATGTACTATTTGTGTAACATATATGCAAAAGCGTTCATACGGCTATAAACACTACCCGTGATATGAGTTGCGGAGCTTGAAATTTTCCAAGAGGCCCATGAACATGGTCGTCACTTATCAGACGGGGCTTTTGCTTCTTGGTATGTGTCAATGCTGGCAATGAGACGAACTCGACCTCGCCTATGTGGGCTGCAGCCGACAACCGGTTCCGATTCGCAGATTGGCTTGTGAGACCCTGCTCTTCCACGGGGAAGCACTTTCAGTCCAAGCCCGTCAACTTCAGGAACAGAACATACGAACAGCAATATGCACCTGTCAGCAAATACCAGCCCATCGAGTAGGAAAACATGGCCTTGATAAGTGCCTTTCGGCCAGGTCCCCTCAGATTTATTACGAGCACAATGGCAGCAGCCGTTTGAGGTGGTGATTCAAACGATAAACATGCTGCAGTATGGTTTAATGGATAAACATGTTGCAGTGTGATTTCCAATTTCAGATGCTAGTAACAGAAAGGGATGATACTATTTACAAGGACGATAAATGCCATCTCACCATCATTCCATGAGCGGGTTCTAATTTACAGCTTGGAAGAAGGGCCGTCACGGGAGACCTCGACCTTGATGAGACCGTTGGGGTTACTCTGCGGGACGTAGACTTCGGCGTCCTTGCCGGTGTTTTTGATGCCCTTGTGCCAGCTCAAGTCTAATTCATGAAGTCAGCTCAGGGTCCCGTGAGGGAAAGCCAGTTTCGCGGAAATTGGAAAAAAAAAAAAAAAAAAAAACGTACCAAGCTCAAAGTAGTGCTTGTTGGGCAGCGAGTAGTAGACCTTGCTGACCTCCGGGACGGCGGCGAGAATGTCCTCGGACATCTTGTACATGGTGGCCTGGACGCTGGCGCTGTTGTCGTTTGCGAAGCGCCTCAGCGTGATGTCGCGCGCCGCCTCGTGCGCGGCGTCGAACCGCGGAGCCGCCGCGCGCACCGCCTCGAGGTCCGGGAACGCGGCCCAGTCCCAGCTGGCGTCGACGTCGGTGGACATGATGCGGTCCCACGTCTCGGGCAGGGTGGTGAACTCGTCGCGGACGAAGCCGTGAAACGCGGACCCCGTGCTCTTGAGCACGGTGAGGTCCGCGATGCCGCTGTTGACGGCGATGCCGCCGCCGCCGCCGCCGGCGTCGCGGGAGGCGCGCGCGGCGACGGTGCGCTTCTCCTCGCCCTCCTTGACGAAGCTGTGCGGGTGCGGGCGGCCGTCGACGCGGACGCGCGCCCAGCGGGTGGTGACGACGCGGACGTGGGCGACGTGGATGTGGCGGTAGGTGGCGACGAAGTGGGCGGCGACGGTGGCGGCGAAGAGCTCGGGGGGGTTGACGGGGTGCTGCTTGGCGAGGACGAAGACGGTGTTCTTCATGGAGTCGGTGGCGACGACGACGGAGTTGTCGCCGCGCGTGTACGAGGACTCGATGTCGCCCTCGAGGAGCACGCAGACGACGGTCTCGGTCACGCTGTGCACGCCCGTCTTGGGGTCCCGGTGCTTCTTGAAGAGGCGGATGTTGTCCTTGCCGTAGCGGGCGGCGGTGACGGAGGGCATCTTGATGAGCGGTGGTGGTGGTTGTGGTGGTGGTGGTGGCGGCGGCGTTTGAAGCTTATCTGGTAGTAGGTCGGTTGCGTGCGGAAGATGACAAGGTGAGGGGGGGGTTTGCAGGCCAGCACTCGCAGGAAATGGTAGAAGAGACTTGGTCAAAAGGGGGCTTTGTAGTTGAGGCGGTAAGAAAATGGAGGAGTGAAAACAGGAGGCTCTGAGCTGAGACCCGGATCAAAGGCCCTTTAACCTTGTTTGTCGTCGGGTGTGTCCGTGGCTTGGAGATGGAGATAAGCGCCAGGCGGTGTTGGTGCTATCTTGGGACCTTGACGTTGGTGGCACGGCACAGCACAGAGCTCAGAGCTAGTGACGACCAGGTGCGAGGATGAAAGAATTTCCTCGGGCAGATGTTCAAGACTATGTGCGCTTGGGATGAGAGATCAAATCGAAAACACGGGAATGTGGCGAGCAACCTATTTATATGTCGTTCTTGGAACAACCAGGTCCTGCATCGAGCAGTTCGGTTACCTAGTTAGCGGCCACGTACCCTGCCTCTCTCCATGTCTCCTCCATCACTACAACGCTAGTTGGAAACAAAAGGTGCATTGATTCCCGGGGTACCAGACGGGCCAAACCCTTCCACGCGACGCCGTTTGCTGTCTTGCAGCCGGCACGTGTGCCAAGGGGGATCGGAGCCCGCCGAAATCCAGCGGCGCGGAGGGCCGCCCGGCTCCACGGGGGTCAGAGACGGTCCTTTTTCCCCAATATCACGTCATGTTTTCTTCCTGCGTGTCCGCCTTGTGACTATTTTCCCTTGGATGGGGCTCTTTTTTCTTTTTTCTTTTTTCTTTTTTTTTTTTTGGAGAAACTTTTTAGGGATTTCCGTCCTCGTATCTCGCAAACCCCGAGAGCCGACTACCTCTCGACCATCGACCCCTTGATAGCCACCTCAGTGATCAGATGTTTTCGGACGCTAGTGATTAAACCTGGAGCGCGGTGCCGAGCGAGCATACGGCTTGTAAATGACCAGAGACGAGATGTTTATGTGGTGCGAGTATGTGAATCGATCGAATTGATCGGGACTTGCCTCGAATTTATCAAGCAATTCGCACAATTGAAAAGCCCATGGATAACTACATGCCGTGGTAGGAAATGCATACAGGTATTACATACATACATATGTACGTAGCACTACAGATTACACGTGCCTCCTTTTTCCAGCTTACAGTTTTGCAGAAACTTTTCAAAAAACCTGCCAAATTCCAGCAGCACAGTTTGTATCAATTTAATCTCATCACACAACACTTGGCGTCTCTGACCTCGCAATACTGAATCTTGTTTTTCGCTAGCTATTTTAGTTCACGCCGCCTAGACTCGCTATAGCCTCACCATCAGTTTGTGGGACAATTTTCTGTGCATTTGTACTTGTTTGACAGACGAGTTTGGGCGACTCTTACCCGATATTGCTGTGATACCTCATCCGCAAAGTACCGGCGTCGCTCTATCTTGTCTGTCGTACAGGATAGATACTGGGTAATTCTACCGAGTATCTAGTACCTGTTTGTCGTGCCCAGCCCGCCTGGACCAGCCAGCCAAGCCGTCGCAAATCTTTGCAACAAAACAGGGGTTAGAGCAAGGATCAATCGGCAATCCCTCGCAATTAGAAAATCGCCCATCTCTAAATTATGATTCTATTTTAATCTAGCATGCAAGCTGAGTCTTTGACCGCAGTTGTTGGCGAGGCTCACGGCCCAGCCTCGGAGAGCTTGCTTGTTGCTGCTCGCTTGGTCTTGCTTGCTTTTGGCTACCTGGCGCCCCGCACCGTCAGTCAGGCTTAGATCAACGTATCTGCAACTACGAATATCTTGCACCAACAAACCCTTTTCCCCTCAAGCCCTCAAGCCCTCAAGCCCTCATCCTCGTCCGACATCGGTATCGACATCGACATCAACTCCCAAACATCGACGGCTCTCGCCCGCCGGGAAATTGCATCCACCCGCTGTCGCTCCCGATCCGATCCGACCCAACCACGATCACTACTACCCAAGGCCTGGCTACTGCATCACATGTGGCACACCACGCGACAACCGCCCAATTCCCATTCTTCGTCGTCCTCCTCCTCTTCCTTCCCCCCCTTCCGAATCCCTCCTCCGCCCTGAAGCGCCCCCGAGATCGCAGTCCACGAATGCAGCACGCCCGCCAGAGGGCACCGCGCCAGCCGGTGGGCAACACGCCGTCACCATGCTCGCCAATTCCTCCGAGGTAGGGCCCCGGAGCCAGACCCCTCAGCAACCAGGCAACGGTCGTACCAGCCTCGACCGCGATGGGCCCTCAGGTCTCCAGCCTCCTGCTGCCACCGCTCACGCCGCCTCGATGCGCAACCTCTCCTCGTCTTTTGGCCCCCGAGGGAGCAGCCTGAACCCGAGCGCCGCTCCCGGTAGCTTCAGCTCCGAGCTTCGGAGCCAGATCCTCATGTCCAGCCGCGCCGGCAGCAGGCTCGACGTCGGCTCCGTCTACGCCGGCGGCGTCATGGACAAGGTCCTGGAGGAGGCGCCTCACAACTTCGCCGCGGAGCAGCAGCTGCTGCAGCTCAAGGACCGCCTCACCCGCGAGATGAAGATCAAGGAGGGCAGCGAGAACATGCTCGAGGCCCTCAACGTCAAAAAGGCCAAGCAGACAAAGGACCAGCGCCTGCGCGTCGAGGCCGAACTGAGCGCCAGCAACATGCGCATCCGCGAGCTGCGTCGCAAGATATCAGAGGCGCAGCAGCACAGCACACGACCGGCCACCCCGACGCCAACATGGAGCCAGGATACCGTCGTCTCCAACGGCAACCGCTCGAATCAAAGCCCCGTCAAGTCCAACGCGGGCGAGTCTGATGTTGACGAAGGTGCCGAAAGCCCTTCCTTTGCCCTCGCCGAGTTGCTGCAAGCTCTCGAAGTCGAGGGCATGATACCCGAGTACTACGTCAGCCGCGCCAACCAGCTTGTCGGCCTGTTCAAGAGACATCCCGCCATCAAGTATGACTTGGTGTGGTCCATCTTTGGCATGCGCATGCAAATGATGCTTCTCAGCGAAAGTCGCGAGGTCGTCGCCGCCGGCTACCGCGTCACACGATATGCCATTTCTGACCTGGCCTCGCTTCGCAAGATCCGCAGCCTCAACACTGATTTCCTCGTCGTCCGCTCTCTCAACAACTACCGCAAGGCCGATGTGGAGCGCGAGCAGGCTCTCAAATTCGTCAGAGCGTTTCTTGATGTCAAGGACGGCGTCAAGGAGATATCGAGAGCTGTTGTTAGAACCATTGCCGCCGTCGCCGAGCAGGGCGAAGATCGGCGCTCGACTGTCCCTGCCCATGACCAGAACATCGATCGTCTGCGCCCCATTTGTATCGAAACCTTGGCCGAGATTCTCGTCAAGGATGCTCCCCTTTTAATAGCATCCGGTGGCCTTGGGCCGTTGTCGGATGCCCTCTCTGAGGGTTCATACAAGGCCTCCGAGAGCCTGGCTTCCGTCTTCCTCTTCCTTCTCGATTCGCCACAAAGACGCAAATATCTCCAGCCCAGCTGTGGTCTAGATGCCCTCTTCACAGCATTTACCGATCCTCTAGGAACCAACGAAATCATCTTGAAGCAAAGCTGCCGCGCCATCGCCGTTGCTATGAGGTCCTGGTCAGGTATCATGACCCTAAGCATGTACGACTTTCGGTCTATTCGATCTCTCATCTACAGTATGCTTCTTCCTGGCGAAAATGTACGGGAGACTGTGCTGGATCTTTTGTTTTCTCTCCTGCGAATCAAACCCCCTGCCTGGGCGACGTCTTTCCTTGCTGGCCGTCGATTAACCACCTATGGTCGCGTTGTGAACATGAAGTCGGGCGATGCAAAAGAAAAGCCGTTGCCATACATGGAGGAAGACGGAACTGAGCAAAATTTCGTGGATCACTATACTGCTCTTGTTCTAGCTATTCTCATCAAGGCTGGCCTGATGCATGGCTTGTTGCAGACCGCGCAGATAGAGCAGGACCCAATGGTGAAGCGCAAAATATCGCTATTGATCTCAGAAGTCCTGAAGCTTGCCAGCCGGTTACTACCACCGACTTGGAGCGCGGAGCTTCAGCTACTGCCCGAGCTTTTCAAGGCCGCCACCGATTTCTCCACGGAGCAGCATTTTGTGGCAACCGGAATTGTCTATCAGATAAGCAGCGTCAGCAAAACCTTGTACAGGAGCGCCCCGTCTGAGACTATGGCTAGTATGCTTCCCTCTAGCGACAGCATGGTCGATTTGGCCGCCTTGGAAGGGCAACCTCGAGCGAATACCACTCTTATTCTGGACGACACCGCCTTCCGCCAGCTGCTAATCGACTCTGGTGTCCTCAACAGTTCCAACTACGCGAAGTGGAATTGGGACATCATCATGAAGATCATCAGCGGTCCGCTGCATATCGGCAAACGGCTAGAGGAAGCCGTGAGAGCGTCCAAGTGGATGAAACGCATCATGAGCTTTTATCGGCCATTCAAATACAAGTTTGCCGAAATCAAGAACACGCGCAATACGCAAAAATATATTCAAGCTGGCTGTGCCTTGATGCACGCGCTGCTGTCATCCAACGAGGGCGTCAACATACTGGCTGACAGCAAACTGCTCCGCCAAATTGCAGAATGTCTTGCGCAGTGTGATCCGACAAGCGGGTTGACAGCGCAGTATCCATTGTTTGCAAAAGATCGTCTTACCGATACTCTTTGCCACGGGTATTTTGCCATGCTTGGCGTCTTGACTGGCGAGCCCAAGGGCGTGATGCTCCTCGAACGATGGAAGATGTTCAACATGATGTACCACATTGTGGATTTGAAGCAGCGTCCAGACCTGATCAAGCTCCTCCTTGCCAACTTTGACTATACTCTGCAAGGACACCACCGCGTATTGCTCGCCAAGGCTCTTACTGCGGGCACAAAGGATATCCGGATTTACGCGACCGAGGCGCTACGCAAGTGTACTCTTCGTCGTCCGGTTGCTACCAACGCACTGGGGGATGTCAGCGACTCGCGATGGGCTATCCAGTTGTTGTCGACGCAGCTTTACGACCCTGAAATCGATGTGTGCGCGGCCGCCGTCAAGATCCTGGAGAAGGCATGCAACCGAAAGAGGTACCTGGAATATGTCGTCGAGTGCAGGCCAGCTTTGGATCACCTCGGCGAGATTGGCGCGCCGCTACTTTTACGGTTCCTCTCCACCTCGATCGGGTATCACTATTTGGACGGGCTTGACTACATCAGCAACGAAATGGACGATTGGTTCCTGGGTAGGAACGACAGCTACGTCGGCGTGGTCGAGGCATCGCTTGCAAAAGCGTTCCTGCTAGATGGTGATGAGCATGGACAGCAATCTACCATGTTTGACGAAGCTAGCTCCGGGGCGGAGTTTCACGACAACCATCTGCCGCCTCATTTCTATAGAGAGCTGACGAGAACAAAGGAGGGCTGCAAGCTGTTGCGAGACAAGGGGCACTTTGACGAATTTGCGGCCACGATTCGCGATCACGGCATGCAAGCAGAAGATACGGAGCTCATCACCAAGGTCAAGGCCTGCATGTGGGCGGTCGGGAATGTTGGTTGCATGGAACTCGGGGCGCCATTCTTGGAGGCCAGCGACGTTGTCGAGCATATTGTCCGCATTGCCGAGACGCACGACGTCATGAGTCTCCGAGGGACGGCGTTCTTCGTTCTCGGTCTGATCTCTCGCTCCACGCACGGGCTGGAGATTTTATCGGAATACGGGTGGGATGCAAGTACGACGCCGACGGGTAACTCGCTCGGATACTGCCTCCCAACTGATCTCGGCAAATTGCTATCGCTGAAGCCATGGCAGCCCGTTGTGGCGACAGCTATCGAATTGCCCGTGACGCAACGGACGATCCGCGATCCGCCGCCGGTCTGGAGCTCGACGCCGGCCAAAGAAAATGCAGAGATTCCGCCTTTGCTCACCGACGAGCAGGTCAACTCGCGCATTGTCGAGCTTCTGGTAGATCTCGGTAACGCGGTCCTTTATAAGAGGGCGGCGATGGAACTGCAGAAGCTTAAGCAGCGCAAGCCGTCGGCGTTTCGCAGCACCGACTTTTTCAAGTACGTCATGGGACTGATGGAGTGGAACCACTACCGTCTGGCCGTGCGGCGGATGGTGATTGATTTCTTTGACAAGAACGTTATGCGCCAGATTGTCTTTGAGGAGTCCGATGACGAGGAGGATGAGGACGACGAAGAGTCGGGGGAGAGCAGCGATGAGGAGTCGGAAGAGGAGGACACCATCTCCAGGCGCGCGCAAAAGGAGGAGCAGCAGCGACAAAAGTTTCGTCAAGCAAACGGGGGCGAGAAGGAAGAGGATGGAGGGGGGGATTCGAGCGGCAATAGTCTCAACAGCGACGACAACCGCACCGAGAGACAGCGCAGCGTGAGCGAGCCGACCGAGTACCTCCGAACCAGCATGTTGCCGCCGCCGCTGAACTTGGGGCGGTAGGTAGAGTTGGCACTTGTCTGATTTTCTACTCGCTCCTGTATTTCTTTTGCTTTTTCTTCCTCCCTTTTTTCTTCTTTCTTCTTTATTCCTTCCCTTTCTTTTTGTTTTCACTCCCTTTCTTCTTCTTTCTTCTTCTCTTTCGGTTTATCCTCTTTCGTTTTATCCTCTTTCTTTTTATTCTCCTTCTTTTTCTTTGTTTCTTCATAGTCCTGTGTCGGCACAGCATGGCGTCAGGAAAACCGGAGCGGCTCAGGAGGCCGAGAAGCAAATTGCGACACCAAGAGGAGCAGGGGAGAGAGAGTCGGAAGGCTTGTTTTGAAGAGACGTGATTGTCCATTTGTGTAAAACTATATACTTATTTTCCGGGCCGGTTCACACAGTACACAGAATCATATACAGACATTGTTTGAACCTTGCCGATGTTCGGAGCAACACGCCGAGACCCCCGGCGGCCCGACCCCACTATATCCGTTTGCGTGGTTAAACGCTGAGTGAAATAAATACGAGCGTCGATGAGATGGCGCTTGCTACATCAACCGCCGTATAAAACGACGCTGCAAATTCCTGCATCTTCCTTCCTGTGTTTTTTTTTTTTCCTCTCTTCCTCTTCCGAATTTAGCCTTCCCCCCCCCCCCCTGCAATGACCCAGGGCAGGGTGCTCGTCGTCGCCGGCTCCGACCCTTCCGGCGGGGCGTGAGTTTTTCTCTTCCCACGGGGCATTTCTTGCTCGAATCCGCCCGTTTTTGCTGACACACGCGACCGATGCCCCCGGGGGAGAGAGACAGCGGCCTGGAGGCGGACCAAAAGGTGCTCGCGGCGCACCGCTGCTACGCCACGACGGCGACGACGGCGCTGACCGTCCAGAACACGCTCGGCGTCACGGGCGTGCACCTGGTGCCGGCCGAGTTTGTCGGGCGGCAGGTGGACGCCGTGGCGGGCGACATTGGCGTGGACGTTGTCAAGACGGGTGAGTCTCTTCTTCCCTTTTTTTTTTTTTCTTTGCCAGAGTCACCGGCGAGGCTCGAGAAGAAGAAGAAGAAGAAGAAGAAGAAGAAGAAGAAGAAGAAGAAGTAGAAGAAGAAGAAGAAGAAGAAGTAGAAGAAGAAAGGGCTGACGGGGGAGAGTTTGGTAGGCATGCTCGGATCCGCAGAGACCATCGCCGTGCTCGCCCAGATGCTTGACAAGCACAACCTCACCACCCTCGTCGTCGACCCGGTCCGTCCGTCCCCATCTCCCTGTTTCCCCCGTGTGCCTCACCTACTGACATATCCCCCCCCCCCCTTTTTGCCAGGTCATGGTGTCCACGTCCGGCGCGGAGCTCCTCCCGCGCGACGCCGTCCACCACCTCACCGAGCAGCTGGTCCCGCGCGCCACGCTGCTGACCCCCAACGTGCCCGAGGCGCGGCTGCTCCTGACGACGACGGGCAGCGACGACGACGACGACACGAAGGTCCGGCACCGTGGCGGACCTGGAGCGGCTGGCGCGGCGCGTCCACGCGACGCTGCGGCCGCGCTGGGTGCTGCTCAAGGGCGGCCACGTGCCGCTGCGCGCCGCGGACCTGGCCGCCGCGAGCGAGGCGGAGCAGGCGGCCGCGACGGACGACGGGAGCTTGGTGGTGGTGGACGTGCTGGTCGGGCCGGAGGGGCGGACGGAGCGCGTGCGGGGCGCGTTTCAGCGGAGCGCGAGCACGCACGGCACGGGGTGGCTCGCTGGCGTGTAAGTTTTGTGTGAAAAAAAAAAAAAAAAAA
>MWMN01000118.1:65190-85184 GCA_002968875.1 Cordyceps cicadae | reverse complement strand
CCTAAGAAACAGACCTACTGTGGATTAGGAATAAGCCACCGTTACACGTGGTCCCCTTCGCGTTCGTAGCCTCACCCGAGTTTTCATCGCATCCCGACGAAATTGCCATTTTGTGCTCACCCCGATGCCGTAGATGGATAACATCAAATACGCGAAGCTGCGGGACAAGTACTGGAGCCCGGAGCCCAGCTCTACCGCAACAGCTATATGCTGGCGAGTTTGAATCCCGCCTGTGGCTTTGCTACACGGGTCCCGTCGCATCGGCCGAAGGGGAGGGTAGAAGACAGGGATTCTGCGGAAAGGATCCGCTGCTGAAGCTCACGCGAAATGAGCTGGGGCATGCTGAGCGCGGAGAGGGCCATGGACGACAGCCCCGATCCCCACTGTGACGAGCTTCTCAAGGCCATGCTTGCCGTCCACCAGCGTCGGGTGTGCTTCGACCTGAGCAGGGGAGAGCCCAGTTGGACTCGGTGGTATATGACAGCGGAGATGGCCGCGGCACCTGCAGCTACGACACCGGGCGGCCCGCTCGTGGACGAGGCCGCCGGCGCCGTCGTCGGCCTCGAGTCGTGCCCCCCACCGCCCGGACTCGATTCATCACTTCTGCGACCAGGCGCTGACCCTTTTCCACCCGCGTTGGGAGCTACGTCCCCTGGATCACCGCCAACCTTGGCACCGACACCGGCTTCCCGACCGCCGAGGTGTGGACGCGGAATGCCACCAGCAAGACGGACGCTCATTGCCGCCGCCACGACCACCCGGACTGGGAGAACCTCTGCGGCCGCGCCAGCGGTGAGTGCTTCGAGGAGCTGCCCCGCGACTCCCCCAAGCTGGCGCTGCTGCAGTGCGTGGACAGAAGGAAGGCGTGAGCCCACAACAAGGGGGACAAGGCCAAGCACAGTTGGTGCAATTTTGTCTATTTACTCTCACCGTCCCCTGAGATCCATGCTTGCTTGGCACCCACCGGTCAAGACAGGCTCCCAGCAGAGGTACTATATACACGCATCAACAGTCGACCTATCGCGAGACAAACAAAAAAAGTTCCTATCGCTGCTCTCTTCATTACGTCCTCGTGATTTCAGACTCAATCTTGATTCCACCACTATTATATGCCGTTGATCAATTGCCCGAAGGGGGCAGAAAAATCCAACAGGTCGAGCAAGGCGATGAAGACATTCTTTGTGAAGCGTTTTAAACCACCACCAATCTTTTTGATGGCCAGACTTTCAGGAAGCGGTCGTCGAATTTGAGCCCCAAGCGAAGATGCCTTTTCTTTTCACAGCGCACAGAAAAGCTACCTATTAGTCACTGGTCGAGGTGCGGGTTGGTCCAAGGCCGACCAAGTCGAACATTTTTAATGCTGAGTAACACTCATAGAAAGTGCGGATCTTGTTCGCGACGAAGGAAGATGTGTCGAAATCTCGCGCACGTCTCTTCCACTTCGAGGGCAGATTCGATCCAGCGTCAAGGACCGATCCAGCGTTTCTGCCTCTTCCTGCCCGACTCGGGTGTTTCCCCTCCGCTCACGGACTCCTCGCAAGGCGTTACCTTGCCAGTCCACTTGCGCTTGCCAAATTTTCGCCTTTTCGGCATCAGCGCTCGAGCTTGAGCCTGCAGAGCCTGCAGAGCCTGCATCTTCGAAGACGCCCCAGTCTTGACGCCGGGCGGTGACGGCGCTTCATCTTCGCTCTCTGACGAAGAGGCAGGCCCCACCGCCCATGGAGAGGGTGCCGGCGCATCCGACATCCAATACGCGGACGGCGGCGTGCTGTTGGTATTCCAAGGGTCCCGTGGCGTGTGGCAAGGAAGCTCGATCCTGTACCCTCGTTCCTGCAGAATATAGATATCCCAGAGCTTCAGCGTAACCCAGATCATATCAGGAGGTGGCTGCGGCAGGCAAAAGTCGGGCGAGCAGACCCGCGACCGGCGATTCTGTCCAACTTCGGGCGTTTCCGGGTCGCTGCTGGCAACTTTGTACTCTTCGTTGCTGGGGGAGCCATTTGTGGTGCACGATTCTGTTTTCGTGGCGCGGGACGTTGCAGAGTCAGTGTCTGCGGGGCTTTGCTCACGACTCGATGCGGACGAGTCTACGGCAAACGCCTCTGCTTCTGCCTGATCGCGTGCTTCCACAGACGTGACCATGATGCTGGCATTCTCTGAAGCTGGAGCGGTGCTTGTGCTACCTGGCTCTCCTGTCGCGGCATCGGATGCTTTCGGGCCAGTAGTGACAGACTTTTCCTGCTGTCTCGCGACAGGCGTGGATCTAACAACTGGGACTGCTGGTCTGGCTTTCACAAGGCTCGCTTCAAGATTGGGATTTTTCCTTGGGGCCTCATGAGTGTCGTTGGTAGCCGCCTCGGCAGACATATGAGCAAGGGACAGGTCAACTTGTCGAACGAAACGTTGCTAGTGGACGTGAAAAGAGGCCCCACAAAGTTTGGATGCGCCTCTATCGGCAGATTTTTGATGGAGGTAGTGGTGAAGGATAACCACTGATGGAAATGACTGATGAATCGGCTTGTGAGCGGATATATTGTGTTGAAGTCTAGATGACGGCGACTCGCCACAGAATGATCAGTACGAGCTGGCTTAGTCAGCGGTGCCTCTGATCAGGCTTCCTAGGCTGATAGAAGAGACCATGGCTGGTAGAAAGAAGGACAAAACTGCAAAGAGAGCAAAGAAGCTATGAATCAGCATGTAAACCCAGGCCAGTTCATGTTAAACCTCTACATTAAAAATACACGAAGCGATGATCATCCATTTCACCGTTCCAGGCCAGCCCGCCCACGAGAACCCTTGTTATTATTGGATCGGCGCTAACGTTAGGCGATCCATGGCCGGGCCGATCCGTGAACTAGCCGCGATCCAAGTATACACGCCTCTCTATATCAACTATATGAATACCAAGTACATGGTTTGCCGTTGGCGTACAGACTGGAGAATGGCCCAAGGACTGGAAAAGGCGAAAGACGCGAATTTTCAATACTCATTGTTATTGCAGGGGAATCGCAGTTTCAAATCGTCGTGCAACGTTGTACTCGTATTCCCTACCTCTGCTCATAAAAACATTGATTCTTGCTTCCCCCCCGTCCAGTCCATCTTTCCGCCTACATCTTCGTTACCGCATCTTCATACTCACTCATTGCACTCAAATTTTGCCTACTGCCCTTTTTCATAACAACTGGTACGTACGTCCCATCTACCACGCATCGTTTACCATGCAATGATGAATGATAGGCACTGACAAACACACAGCTACTCAACCAACACCTTGCAATGGATACTGTCCAGAGTAGCCCGCCAACTTTCGAAGGCTCTTCCAGGGCCATGTTCAAGATCACGCCTTTGAATGCTGAGGCCAAGCTCGAGTTTTCCAAAGTCGTTGAGTGGCTGCAGTGTCGAGAACGTCTTGATGGTGACTCGCGGGAAACCAGCCGCCACGATGCCGCCAGGATACACGCAAGAAAGTATATCCACATTGAGAACTCACCAGTCAAGGACGTCGAGGTGGCAAGCCTGATCCTTCAACGTAGAACGGGTTGCCTATCGGCGTCGCCCCCGTGCTCTTCCCGCGGCGACCAAACACCGGCCAACAAACCCCACGTTTCACCTTGTCCAACACAGGCTTCCAGCGATGCACCCTCTCCTGCACAGCCTTCCAACGACACAACGACTGCGATTCCTTGCATCTGGACAGGCTACTACCTTCTGGACCTTGACATGCCGCCACATCGGCCAGCACGCGGCTGGAGCGTAGGCCGTCTTCGTTCCGACGACCAGCTCAACGACATTATCCTGTCACTGGACCCCGACCCTCTGGTCATGGCGCGCCAAAGCCATGCCATGCTGCAGCTCAGCAACATGGGCTGCATGACTGTCCGAGGCAGCGCCAATGCCATCTGCCACGTCGACAGCACCATACTGACGAGGGAGGGCGGCAGGGCCAGCACCTCTGCGCAGCACATCCGCGGCAGCGCGCCGACCCTGACGTTCGGCAAGCTCCAGTACCAGGCTACCTACCAGCCAGCCTGGGGCGAGAGCGATTTCCAAAACCGAGCCAACACCTATCTGCAGCGCTACCTGGACCAGCAGGTTAGTCCGCTGTGGCCGCTCGTGGTCGAGGCGCCTGGCGCCGGGACCGGCCACGACGCTGCAAGGGCCACGGTAACTATCGGCCAGTGGAAGCTGACCGGGGTGGGCACTCTGGGCTCCGGCGCCACGGGTCGCGTGAGCATCGGCGTCAACAAAGACAATCAGATTGCCGCGCTGAAGCGGATCGCCATCCGGGGAAACAGGAACCGGCTGAACAGGCGGAGAAAGAAGCTGGAGATCATCACGCAGCTGGCCAGGGAGCAAGGCGAGAACCGGGTGCTGCTGCTTCGCGAGTTTCTGCAAGACGACGCCGCCAATGGCACAAACGTCGCCATGGATGCATGGTTCGTGCTGGAGCCTGTGGTGTCAGCAACGCTGGCGGACGCGTGCGAGGCGTGGTCAGAAAAGACGCTCATCACCAGATTGTGAGTTTCTTTCTTTCCTTTGTTCTTTTTCAATCCTACGCGTGCCATTTGAGCTGTACTAACACCTCTGCTTTGATAGGAGGGCATCAAGACGCGTGCTGTTCGAAGTCGCAGGTGCGGTCGACTTCCTCCACCGCAACGGCTGGATACATGGCGATTTGAAGCCTCTGAACATTGGCGTCCGGGACCGGAATGCAGAGCCCTTTCAAATCGTCCTGCTCGACATGGACGAAATCTTCCGAGTCCCAGGACAGGGCCAGCTGTACACCGAGGGGCCGGGCAACACGGGAGGCACCATCGGCTGGCTATCACCCGAACGGGAGATGGACGGCTACGATGAGAGCTGCGACGTATGGAGCCTAGGCGTCCTCACCTTGTGGCTTGTCAACGGGACGCATCCCTGGCCCATGGCCGTGAACCCATGGCAGCCTGGAGACGAGTTTGTCGGCCACAGGGGGGCCTTTGACTACATGTACTACGGCGCCCTAATAGATCTGGTCAAATGGCACGACCGAGGTGAGTGGAGGCAGAGCTGATCTTGTGCGCTGATAGGGGATTGCTGACAAAAATCAGTGTTTCAGGATCTGACGGAGAAGATGCTCCGTTTTCCCTATTCGGAGGACCGCGACCAGAAGCTGCCCCGAATCACAGTTGCGGAAGTACTGGCGGCGCTCGACCCCGAGGGAAGCCCAGAGGCCAAGCGCAGGAAGTATAGGTTGGGTTGAGAGGCGATGAGCCGCAGCTGAAGAATTTCGACTTGTCAAAATTCACCAGTCAAGGATAGCGAGGTTGAAAACCTGATCCTACAGCATGATGCGGGCGAACCCTCAAGCACAGCCCTACAACAAAAACTCACCGCGTGGGTGCGAGGTCGGCCCCAAATGCAGCACAGGGAGGAACAGCCTAATTTGAGATTAGAAAATATTATAGAATAATAGAATAGACTTTACTTGGTACACTGTCTTACCGGAGTCCCTTTCCATCTCTTTGATTCATTATAGCATGCAGTGAGTGGCAACATGTCAGCGCCAGTGGCTCTGCTGGCCGACACTAGTAAATGTGTCATTAAGCTGCTTTTCCCCCTCGAAAAACTTGGCAATAGCTTCTTCCGTTGCAAGCGCGTCTTTTAACTGCCCCTGTATTTCTTTGACTGCTCGGCTGACGGCGCCTGCCCGAGTTCCAATCCCACAGTGAGGATTCCGCTGAATGAGGCTCTCTTGACAAAGTCCGGGGCCTGATCCTCGGGCATACGATTACGAGAGCAGCTCAAAATGGACGAAAAGCTGTCGCGTGCTCGCTGGGTGCCATCGCTTCCTCGGCCGGACATGGTGGATAGGGGGTCGTGTGAGATGAACCCCGAGAAAGGGCATGCATGCATGACCTGTTATCAAGTGTACAGGTTTGGTGCTGAGGCTACCCTACCCCTCTTCTTGCTGTAGTGCAGTGCAATCAATTCCATCCCCCGAAAATGACCACATCACAATCCCACCAGCTGTTCAATAGTGTAGTGATGATCCAGCTTCGCCTCCTCTGCTTGGCGTAGCTTTTCTTGCACCAGTCGCTCCATTTTGACTTGCTCGTCAGGATGCAATAGGCTGATCCGCTGCTCCATGCTGTCGAAACTGCCAAAGAATTTTGGGTCGATGAATTTCCAGTAAATTTCATCAAAGAGTGCACTGTGGCGCGAAGCGAGACAAATCCAGAAAAGTCCAGAATCAAGTGATGTCTCCATGATGGTCGAAATACGCCCGGATTCTTGTAACTCTCCGCATCTGATCTGTTCAGTTTCACGTCCCTTGAGCGCCTTGATGAAGATTCTAAACTTTGGTTCATAGCGCGTGAGGAACTCGTCCAAGTCCCAGCCTTCTGGATTCTCCAGCAGCAGCCACCAAGGCGCCGCGTAGGTGATCTCTGCCGGAGCCACGTACGTAAATTCCCAGTCAACCACACCAGCTACGGCAAGCCGTGATTCATCAACAATAATGTTTCTTGGACAAAGGTCGTCGCAAAAGAGTCGGAAAGGCCCAGTACAGTGCTTGTCGCCAAAACTTCGCGATAGTCGGCGAAAGAGGCATCGAGCGACAAATTTCTTTCTGCAATCGGTGGCGTCCTTAATGGCATCGTTTTGTTGGTACACAAGCTGCTCCATGTGTTGGCGCGCGAGTTCGTCAAAGTAGTCGCCGGCGTTGTCAAAGGTGCACTCACTAAACACTGAAAGAGGAATGTTGGAAAACTGGGAAATTCGATTCATGTTCAAGGTGACGGGCCTCTTCCCAACGACGAATGAACCGTCTTCGTTTTGCACGAGAGCACCAATCAACGGAAACTCGGGTTTTGACAGCTCCAGGAGGACATCAGCCATGCCCTGGTAAGCACGTTCAAGCACCCGGGGATGAAGACCTGGCCGCAGCGAAAAGCTTTTGTTGGCCGGGTCACGAAGATAGCCGCACATCATTTTGCCTTCGAAATACTCCATGACAATGTACGGTCCGAGATGGCAGGTACCATGGCCAAAGACCTTTGGCACCGGAATTTGGGTATGCTCCGCCAGGTATTTCAGGACCGCTACCTCATCCTCGACCTTTTCATGACGCGGGAGGACCCGTCCGAGGGCGGTGAATCGAACAACCACATGCTGTTCATTCTCAAGAGTGACTCGATAGCAGAAGTTGCAACCACCGTGGGCGAGTAGCTTCGCCGACTTCGATGGCAGTTTGCAATGCAGTCTCGCCAGGGTGGCTGCCAGTACTTCGGGATCGTTTCTGAGAAGTGACTGGAGCCAGGTGGCGAATAGAATCTCGGACCTTTTCTCAGCTAACTTATCAAAATCCATGGCCTGCAGCTGACAGGTTGATATGTTGGTAAAGAAATCGGAGTTGACATTCACTAAGTAAAGCGTCGTCAGGGGTGGTCAGGGGCGCGATTGGTCCACACAGTGTAATTGACACAATGAACAACTCGACACTGTTTTTGATTAAAAAAGAGATGTCTTTCAAGATTAAATTAACAACTACTGATGATAAAGCAAGCTGGTCCAGTGTACATACACGAGCAACTCGGAGCAGGCGTGGCGACAAGGCCGGCACGAAAGAAATACACATTGAGAAAACAAGGTCCAACATTTTATGAGAACCATGTATATTGAAGGAGCTGCAACTCCTTGCCAGTTATCAATCTGGAAGTCAGAGCCGTGCACTCAGCTGAAAGAAAGGGCTGCGGGTAGTGCCTGCTTGCCCCAGATTACAAGGCAACTAGTGCAACGGCCAAGATTGAAGCGGATTCAACTGCTCGATACACTATAGTTTACACCATCCCGCACAATTTTAGCTTAGGGCAGTGACCACGAGTCGATCCCAACCGCTAGCATACCGAGGCGTTCAGCTAAGCTTTCTTTATTACCTCATCAGCATTCTCATTGTCAGAAGAAAAATAGCGCAAGTAGGCTGACTCTATATTCGAAAGAGAGCGGTCATTTATGTAGTCGGTGGGATGGATCAGGTCCAAGCTATGTATTGATCTAATCATATCAATCTTATCAATCGTTGTCTATACGAGTAAGAGCCGAAAGCTTGTCCATGTATTCACCAGCTACAGTAGTGAATGAAGATCCATAAGTTCATTTACAAACTACACTAGTAGAAGCTCATCCATCCCGGTTAAGGATACAATCTACATGGTCTGTGAGAATGTCAATACGACAATTACGAGATCATCGCATTTCTTTCTCAACTTGGAAAATGGCCGAGCTCTCTTCTACCTGCCCGGCCCGTGAGCGCTCAGGATCGGCTGAATTCGCTTCTTTAAATACATCCCAAGCTCCCCCGAGTCCAAGATTCCTCCAACTCATCCCACAACACCAACTATTACCCTACACATTACTGGCCACTCTATCCAATGGAGCCACACCTAGTACAACTCAGCGAAGACTTCCCCTTCTACGTCGCCAGTTACGCTGGAGTCCCCAGCGGCGAGTACGAAGCGCGCTTCATCTACAAGGAGATCTTTGGCGACAACTGCTACGACGTCACCCAGCTGTCGGACCCTCGACTCATCGTCGACGTCGGCGCCAACATTGGCCTCTTCACCGTCTACATGAAGAAGAAGCACCCGGCCTGCCACCTCCTCGCCTTCGAGCCCGCGCCCGACACCTTCTCCGTGCTGCAGGCCAACCTCGCCCTGCACGACCTCGCCGGCGGCGTCGCCGCGCACCGCCTCGCGCTCGGCGCTGAGGCCGGCTCCGGGTCGCTCACCTTCTTCCCGAACCTGCCGGGCAACTCGACGCTGGTGCCGGACGAGAAGGCGCGCTTCCGCGAGCTGCTCGGCAAGGAGGTCGGCACCAACTTCACGGACAAGATGTTTGCCGAGCAGGGCACGGTGCGGGTGGCCGTCCGGCGGCTGTCGGACGTGCTCGACGAGCAGCACGGCGCGTTCGACGCCATCGATCTCCTCAAGGTCGACGTGGAGGGCGCGGAGCTGAGCGTGCTCCGGGGGCTCAGCGAGGCGCACTGGGGCAAGATTCGCAACATTGTGCTCGAGACGTGCGACTTGAGTGGCGAACGGGAGGTGTTGACCAAGTTGCTCGAGGACAAGGGCTTCTCGCTGGAGAGCTCCAAGGCCGATTGGAGCCCTAAAGGAGCGGATTTCTACACTATCATTGCTAGACGCTTGAAGTAGATGTACTATCTAGAAATAGACTTGTTGCATTTCGTCGTGGCTCACAGCGTCCTTTAAGTTGCCTACGAATCAAGTGTAGTCAACTAACAACTTACAGGCCTCCTTCCCAGTGTTACTCCGTCGAAGACTCGTCCACGATGGCGGATAATCCTCAACGCAATTAAAGAGTAACGCGCTGGCCATCTCTCAGCAGAACCTTGACATAGCAGACGCCTCTTCGCATAGCGCCATCGCCAAGATCAGCCTCTGGCGAGACAAAAGTAGCTAGTTCTCGTGGCGTCGCTGGACTGACTGGTCTTGCATAAACTCATTGGCCAAGCAATTCAGCCCTTCAGCCAACGCCTTTCTTGTCGATTCAAAGGATAAATCCCTCGCGCCTTCGGTTAGTCTTGCCAATCCAAGTCTATTCCCGATGACCGGGGTAAGTTGCATCTAATCAATCTCCTACACGCGGAGTGAGGTTGGAGATGTTGTTCGCCTACAATACCGTACAAACCGAGCCCCGCAGAAACGGTAATGGATTACTAGCTTGCCAGCATTATGATGGTTGAAGATTGCATGGAGTGTCAAGCCTGACAGTCGATCGTTTCCAAGGTCTGCCAAGTACAATTTTGGGCAATACTTGACAGGGTCTGGCGATGGAGCCCCTGCTTGTGGGCGACGCGGCCGACCTGGCCGTCATTGGATAAGTGGTCAATGGCGACTGAGGCCTCCAGAGAAGTATGCCACTGGTTTGGGCAGTCTTGTGCCGCTCTTAAGCTGCCGCAGGTGCCCAGGAAGGCCGCGGTGGAGATGTTATCTCCGGCGGCGTAGAGGTTGGGGAGCACGGACTTCAAAAATCGAAAATCTCGGTGTCGCTGGTTGCGGTAGCACTGAGGATTGCTACTTGGGTCGATAAACATCGAAGGGTGCATGGCATAGCTCGCTCCTAAGACAACCCTTTACACTTCTCCATGTTGTATCCGTACTGAGGCAGGTATCCCGTGCGATTTCAACCAGCGACGAGTATGGACGAGGCGGGCTCGCCAACCTTCAAAGCAATATACATTACAGAGCATGCTCAATTAAACAGCTTGCAAAGCAATAGAATGTAGATCTCAGAATGAAACGGCACGCAGACGGGAAAGAAACCGAATGCCGAGATTAACGAAAGGACCTTTATTCTTCTCCGAACAGCCCACGAGTCCAAAGACTCTGCCGATATCGCTTTTCGCCTTGTAAATCGAGAATCGCTGCCGGCGGGAGTTCGTGACTATCTGGAGAAGAAAAGGGAAGAAAGAAGGAAGAAGAGCAAAAAAAAAGCAGAAGCTCTTCCCCCACCGAGGAGTGTGTGGAGCCTAAGCTGCACGTGACTGTCAGAGTCACGTGCAGCAGCTTGCGAATTGAGTGCCTGTGATTGGCGCCCATTGAACCGAGGATCCGACCCAGCCCGGCATCTCCAAGGCTACTTACTTACTACTCTTCCTCCAAAACGAGCAAACACAAGGTCACACACGCCACCACCGGGGTTTTTCCAGACTGACGACATCACCAACTCGATTGTTTGTTAATACCCAATCTCATCTCGCCTCCGTCAAACATCCCACAGCCATGATCGCCCAGCGTGTCGGCATCGCTGCCATGCGCAGAAGTAAGCAGCATCTCCGAATATACCCTCACCTGCTCGGTCGGGCATGCGCCGCCATCCACGCCCTCAATTGGCATCACCAATTGCGCAGCCCTGATGTGTTTTTGACGCACAACTAACGCCTCCGTTTCTTTTTAGCCGCCTTTAGCCAGAACATGCCCCGTCTGGCCATGGCCGCGCGCATTTCCACATCCCAGACTCGGTAAGCTCTCTCTCCCCGAACGATACAACGACCACGACGGCAAATCAAACCCCCGAAACGGCACCGACGAGATCCTACCGACGGCCATAAACACACGCGCACGCGCACACAATCCTCCGAGACTAACACACACCCGTGCCCAGCCCGATCGAGACCACCACCCTGTCGCCGTCGCAGGGCCAGGAGGTCCTCGCCAAGCAGCGCCTGCTGCGCCCCGTCTCGCCGCATCTCGGCATCTACAAGCGCGCGCAGACGTGGTTCTCGCCCTCGGCGTGGACCCGCATCACCGGCTGCACGCTCTCCGGCGCCGCCTACGCCTACTTCCTCGCCTACCTCGTCGCCCCGCTCGCCGGCTTCCACGTCGAGTCCCAGAGCCTCGTCGCCGGCTTCGCCGCCCTCCCCTTTGCCGTCCAGGGCCTCGTCAAGCTCGGCCTCGGCTTCCCCTTTGTCTTCCACTTCATCAACGGCATGCGCCATCTCAGCTTCGACGTCCTCAAGGGCTTCACCAAGAGCCAGATCCGCACCGGCGAACGCGCCATCCTCGGCGCCAGCCTGCTCGCCACCCTCTACCTCGCTTTTGGCTTGTAAAATACGCGCGAACGGGGAATCGGGGGGGGACACTGTCTTTGTTTGTATCAAATACTCGAGGGGTAGATCTGGAGGTGACGCGAGAGTGGAGGGTACCGGTCGATGCCCGAACTTGTCAAATATGGATGCCATGGGCGGATTATCAGGCGGTTTTTAGAAGATTTCGGGGCCATGGATGGTTGGCCACATGTTGGCTTGTTTAAAGAATCCTTGGGCAATGCACATTTCCTTTGTTAGCACAAATACAGCACAAGATACTAAGCAGTAAGCATGTACACTGAGTGGCAATATGTATTGATCGCCAATTATGATTTTATTCATCCTGCGTGTTTTACATATCCCAAGTATCTTTTATATCCAAGTATTCTATCTGCACAGTGAGACGCACAACATCAAGGACTTGCAATCAGCAGAACTTGCCACTTCGGCTCTCTTTTATTGAATGATTTTACAAGAAAACTTCACCGCCGCAACCCTTGTTCAGGCCTGTCCTGCTCATCTAACGAGTAAATATAAATTTCCTTATTAACGCCGTATTCGCCGTGCCGTTGCCCACCACCAAATCCAAAAGTGTTTCTCTACTCAAATGATCGCGCTTCCAGGACCGTCTTGATTAGTCTCGCATTATTCGACGACGCAATCTTCTTGCCGACGATGGGCCCGATAAACTCGTTCAACTCATTCAACTGAGCAGGCGTGACGGCCTTCGCAGCGTCGACCGCAGCGGTGTCAGCGTGCGTGACCAGCGACGCCACGGCCTGGGCCAGACCCTGAACGAGCATCTCGTACTCGATGGAGCCCTCCGACTTGTCCTTCAGAGGCTGCAGGATGCCCGCGTCGAAGCTCTTGAGGTTGCGCAGGACCAGCAGTCGGATGGCCTCGGGCCCGCCGGCCTCGAGGATGCCGTTGATGGCGCCGTAGAGCACGGCCGGCGGGCGGGTAGCATCGAGGAAGTAGCGCAGGCAGGTGCGCGTGAGCTTGGGCCGCAAGAGGGCGTTGGAGGCGGCGTATTTGTGCGCCATGCGGCCGAGGAGCGAGGCGGCGAGCTGGCGCAGCTCGTACTGCTCGCGCATGGCGTCGACGCCGTCGTCGGTGCCGAGGCGGCGGGCCATCAGGCAGGTGAGCACGGGGGCGGAGAGTGAGGAGGCGTAGGGGTCGAGGAAGAGGGTCTTGTTCTCGATGAGGGCGTTGGTCAGCTCCATCATCTGCTTGAGGGTAAAGGTGTCGTCGAGCTGGTGAGTGACGCGGTCCATGATGAAGTTGATGAAGTAGGGGGCGAGCTGGTGCAGGCCCGGGTCGTCGCGAACGGAGCCGAGGGCGGCCTGGCGCAGACGGACGACCTCCTCGTCAGGAGTCTCGTCGAGAATGGCGGCCTGGATCTTGTCAAAGTACAAGATGAGCTCCTTGCTGACGATGTGCTTGACGGATGGGTTAGAGGAAGAGCTGTCGTTGCCGGCGAGGGCGGAAAGGGCGGGGTTAGCGCCGGTGCCCTTGGGTAGCAGGTCTTGGGATCGCGACTCGGCCGTGGTGGGATTTTGGGGGATGGCGGGCTGGACGCCTTCAATGGCGAGCCAGTGTGCTGCTGGCGGTTAGCCCGTCGGGGTTCTTTGTTGGTGTTGTTAGGAGTGGTATGCCATACCAGTAAAGTTCATGTCTCGAGGGACCTTGGGAAGAGGCGCGTTGATGAGCTTCTCAAACTCGACCTCCTCGTCGTCGATGTAGAAGAGCGGCTGGCCGGGCCCAAGGCTCGCCTCACCGAAGCGCAACGGGCGCGTCGAGTCGTATCCGTAGAGCGGTTCAGCGTCGAGCACGCGCAGGGCGAGAGAGACGTCGTTGACTGTGAGGGTAGTGCGGCGGGCGGCTCGCATCAGGCGCAGACTCTCGATGATGACCTGGCCGACGCGGTACTCTACGTCCTGGGCAAGGGCTTTGGTGGCATCGTCGTTGAGGGCGCCGATGCCGACCGACTCCGCCACGTCTTTGATGTTTTCGGAATTCCATAGGAGCTTGGGCACCTCGGACGCCATGATGCTATCGATGGGGTCCGTTGGCTTGCGTGCCAGCGGGAGCGGTGGAATCGATTGATGCTGTTGGATGCTGGAACTTGATCAGTTTGCGACTGCACGATGTGAGATGGAGACGTCGAGAAGATGTGGGTCTGGGTTGTCTACCATGTTGGTCTAGGGTAGCGCTGGGTGGCAATGTGTACTTGGCCCCGGTGAACTATTCATTTATCTTGTGTTTTCAATATTTTTAATATATTCCTATATTTTTCATCTTGGGTATGCTATGTACTTATGTTTCTTTTAAAAAAAAAACACTCGGCATCTTACTTGTCCTGCGGAGTACCTATTTCCTGGCTGCTGGAGAACATGTAGCGCGGCATGGTTGCCCAGCAATATTGTCGCAACAAGCCTGTATTTATCATTCCCGCAAAAATGGCAAAACTATAAACCAAGCAAAGAGACCATTAGCTAGATGAATTTGAATCCCCGCAAGTCGAAACAGTCAGCCCTAGCGCACCCGCGGCTGCCAGTATTGTTCGCAGCCGAATCCCACAGTTGGTTCAGGCTTCGGTCCCGAAGCTCCCACCCGCGGAAACTGAAGCGGCCCCGGGGTTTAGTTAGTAGTTAGTAGTTCACTGGCTAGTGATGACAAGTATATAAATCCTCTGTATTCCCAGTCTGAACTATATATATATATATATTTTTAAAAATCAAGGAAACGTATTTCCTCTCCATCAACACACACAAAATCATCTCACCACACTACTCAAAATGCCCTCACAACCCAAAATTGCCATCGTCGGGGGCGGCCCTGGCGGCCTCACACTCGCCGTCTTGCTTCACCAAGCCGGGGTTCCCGCCACCGTCTACGAATTGCGCGAGCGCCCTACCGAAGCCGAACTTGACCTGCCATCCGGCAGCCTCGATCTCCACGAGGAGTCCGGTCTCGAGGCCATCCGCACCTGCGGGCTCTCAGAAGCTTTTGCGTCCTGCACGAGCGACTGCTCCGAGTCCTGGAAGATTTTCAACGCCGACGGCGTTGTCCTGTACGCTGATCCGGGTGGCAACGGACGCCCGGAGATTGCGAGGCACCAGCTGATGCGGCTCCTGCTGTCCAAGCTCCCGGACGACAAGATTCGATGGGGCACCAAGCTCACCTCGGCCGGGCGCGTCGGCGAGGGGAAGACGAGGCTCGACTTTGGCGACGACTCGGACGTCTTTGACGTGGTGGTCGGCGCGGACGGGTGCTGGTCGCGGATCCGGCCCCTCGTGTCCGACGCCCGGCCCGAGTACACCGGCCTCCAGAACCTGACCCTCACCATCGCCGACCTCCCCGGGCGGCACCCCGAGCTGGCCGACTTCTGCGGCGACGGCACCATGTCCGTGCTGCAGGGCCGCAACAGCGCCATCATGGGCCAGCGCGGCGTCCGGCGCTCGGAGCGGCTGTACATCACCATGGCCTCGGCCGACGAGGCCTTTGCCGAGCGCCACGGCGTCCACGACATGGACGCCGACGCGCTGTACGCCTTCCTCACCACGACGGACACCCTCTACGAGACGTTTGCGGAGACGCCCAAGAAGCTCCTCAGGGCCGCCTGCGACGACAGCGCCGCACCCGCCAACCGCGGCGCGTCGACGAGGTACGACCTGCGCCCGCTCTACAAGCTGCCGGTCGGCCACCGCTGGGAGCCCGTGCCGGGGGTCACCGTCATCGGCGACGCGGCGCATCTGATGACGCCGTACGCGGGCGAGGGCGTCAACCTCGCCATGCGCGACGCGCTGGACGTAGGCGCGGCGATCGTGCAGGCCGGCAAGGCCGCGCGCGCAGACGCGGCGGCGTTCCGGGAGGCGCTGGCCCCGCTGCTGGCGGCCGCCGAGGCGGAGATGCAGGGCCGGGCGGAGGAGAAGGCGGAGGAGACGGAGCGGAACAGACAGCTGCTGTTTAGCGACGACGCAGCACGCAAGTTTGCCGAGGTCATGGAGGGGCATGCCGGGGCGCCGGAAGCATAGGACGATGGATGGAATCAATGAGAATAAAAAAAATACATAGAGGTAAAAAAGAACCACATCACCCCAGAAGGAATGACGTGCTGTATTGTTGCCACCATGTACATGACCAGCATCCTGTGATACGACTGGATGTATCACTCTGGTTGTCCTGAGCGCCTCTACCGTTTTCGTTCGCCGCCCTGTAGTTCACCATCCAACACTGGCCTCAGTTTACGGCTTCTTCGTGCGAAGAAACACAATCGACGGCAGCGGCACGCCACCCACCGCCTCGTCCACGCCAAAGTCCGTCTCCGGGCCGTCCTGCTCAAACCCGAGCTTCGTGTACACGCGCCTGCCCATGACCGACGCCTCCGTAACGGCCTCCAAGCCGCCCCTCTCCCGCGCCTCGCGCAGCCCCCAGCGGACCAGCTCCGCGCCGATGCCGCAGCCCTGGAAGCGCGGGTCGACCGCGCAAATGTCCAGCGCCATCAGCGCCGGCCTCTCCCCCCCGTCCTCCTCCGCCTCCGCCTTGTCCTGCACCGCCGCCCAGCGCCGGCGGTGCATCGCGCGCATCACCGCCGACCAGTGCCGCTGCTGCGTGGGGTCGTCCGGGTACAGCGCCGCCGCGAAGCTGCTCGCGTCGGTGGTCGTCGTCATCGGCGGCGGTAGGTTGCCGTGGCCTGGGACGACGGAGGCTTGCTCCCACACGGCCATGCCCGCGACGACGGGCGGGGTCGCGGGATCGGCGGGGGCGGCGGGGGCGGCGACGGTGGCTAGTAGGATGACGGTGTTGGGCTTGCCGTCGCGGTTGGTCGTGGCGGCGGCGAAGCGGGCGGCGAGGCGGGCGGCGCCCTGCTCCTTGCCGGCGGGCGTGTCCCAGCCCGGGTTGGTGCCGATGAAGATGCCGTCGCGGGTCTGGTGGCCAAAGGCCTGGCACATGGGCTCAAAGGCTCGGGCGGCGTCGTCGGCCGTCTCGGCGACTTGTATTTGAAAGCCGACATGGTTCTTCGTGGCGGGCATCTTGTAGAGCAGGACGTGGTACCTGGTTACTGCGATGGATCTACCATGTTACGAGGAGGCAGAATGTGGCTGTTACCAGCATGTCACGAGCAAGGCATGGGGTGATTTTATGGACATGTCGGTTGCCGCGGAGCTGCCAACACAGCGTCATAATACTCCACGACCTATCCGCACATGGTTGCTCACAGTCGTCGTCGAGGCGGGTACTTGATCTATCTTGCCACCGACCTCGCTCTGCCGAGTAGAGAGGGGGGACTCAACAAGTTGGTGAGGATGCAGACAAGGGACCCAACCCGAGAGGCCCGTGTTGTTAGCGTTGAGGGTTGGGGATAGATGCCGAGTCCGGAGCATGTGCTTGGCAAGGCGTGGCTAACCCACAAAGTTACAGCCAAGAGCAGCCAAGTCAAACATGATACTCCGTACTGGCTGCGCGTTTAACACGTCACAGCCCCCGGTCGTCGGAGCAATCGAGGGCGAGGGATGAGATGTGGCGTGCAGGTCCGCGCAGCGCATACGGGCATGATGAGGGATTCGTAGGGTCAGGGGAACAATGCATCTTGGGGTTTTTTTGCAGAATTACTAAGCGGATTAACTACAGGTTTTATTGTTTTTATGCTACCGTTTCATTAGGAAGAAGATGCTGGGTGGGCAAAGGCCAATACCCGAAAAGAGACGACAGCCATACAAGGCCATGTTGTCAGTGATGACTGCGCTGAGTAATACCAGCTTTTTTTTTAAAAAAAAAAAAAAAATTTGCGTAAAAATGAGAGTCTTGGCACAATGAAAGCCGACCAACCCTGGGAAGAATCGGGTGAGTGAAGGATGACCGGTACCCGATACCCGACAACGTCGGGCTGTTGAAAGTGGCACGAGGCGGCCGTGCAGGAGGCCGTACGGGCCAGAATAAATAGTGTGCTGAAAATTGGCAGGGTAGAGCAGAGGAAATCTTGGATTTATAAGGATGTTATTGTCTTTATATCCTTTTTCTTTATTCTGAAATAATATAATAAATAGGCTTGCCCTGACCTTGAATCGTTTTTTAACAGGACAAGTCAGATGCTCAGAGTTGGTCGGGGTTGTTGTGGGCTATTTCGAACACAACAGATGTTTCTGACTCTTGTACCTGAAATAAGCGCCTTCTGAGTTCAGTAGTTAACGCCGCACAGGACCTGGCACCCGTTGCATAACTTCAAACCTCTTGACACCTCCGGATGTCATGCACCGGGCTGATAGGGGCCCTTGTCATTGCCTATCTCGGTAAAAGATGAACAGTCCTTTCTCCAGCCATCTGGGGAGTAGCCATTTCGAAAGATGGTACTCCGGGGCTCCATAATTTATTGCCAAGATAGTCTTGTAGAATGCCAGACAGAGAGGGTTGCCTGAGGTCTGACAAGCCATCTGCACATGAAACCTGGGCATAGAAAGGGGTACCCGAACAGTACCGACAAGGCATGCGGTATTTTTCTCGCTTAATTGACCCATCGCTACCGCCGATAATCCATCGGCCGGAGCGCCATGGTATCCCGATCTCGACTGGACCAATATTTCCGCATGGTCGGGTGTTGCTCAACCAACCGACAACCAGGGCGTGCTATAGCATCCAGAAATATAGTAGTTGTAGTATTTTATGGAACAGTATATCCGTAGTATAGTATAGTGTAATCTAGTTATATCCGTAGTGTAGTATAGTATAGTCAAGTACATTACCCGCCGTGTATTAATTGCGCAGCGCCTTGCTGCTTGCGTTTCGGCCTCCCTTCCGGTCCTCAAGACCAGACGCGTCCTCCAACTCCTTGCCGGCCAGCATGCTCGACAAGATGAACCACATGGGCGGCCCAGCCGCCATGTGCAGATCCCCGACGAGTGTGCGGAGGTCGACCGGCGCCAGCACCGGCTCTGGCGTTGGTTCCGGCTTTTCTGCTGCTGGTTCTTTTGGTGCTGGTTCTTTTGGTGCTGGTTCCTTCGGTGCTGGTTCTTTTGGTGCCGGCTCTTCTGGTTCCGGTTCCTTCGGCGCCGGCTCTTTTGGTGCTGGCTCTTCTGGTTCCGGTTCCTTCGGTGCCGGCTCTTTCGGTGCCGGGTCTTTCGGTGCCGGCTTCTCCGGTTCTGGTGCCGGCCTTTTTTTCAAATTTGTCAGAGTCTCGTTAGCCACCTCAACATCCAACAACGTACCCGACGCAGCTCTCTTTCAGTGCTCACTCTTCTTCTTCCGGCGGCGCCGGGTCAAAGAGGGCGTTGGTCAGCTCAATCTTGCCCACGATGCCACCCGCGACGGCCATGCCGTCGACGCTCTCCGTCGTGTTCTGGCAGACCCTGGAGTACCTGGCCAGCTGAAGGTCGTTTGTTCTGCGCATTTTCCCCGTCAGTCGTTTTGTCTTCCAACCCGGTCCCTGGGACACGTGTGTGTGTGTGTGTGAAAACTCACGGGTTGATGACCATGACCTGGCCGTTCTTGCAGTGCGGCCCCGTCGCGCAGTACAGGAACATGGGCTCGGCCGAGTTGACCACCATGTTGAAGGTGCCGACCTCCATCTGGCCGTCCTGGAAGGGAATGTGGCCGCTGTGGACGGCGGTCGGGTCCTCGGCCTGCATCGGCGCGCAGCCCTCCGTCTCCTTGCTCTGCGTGACCGTGTGGTTGCCGTTGCTGAACTGGAACTGGACAATGTCGCCGACCTTGGCGCGGATGAGGTTGGGGACGAAGAGGTCCTGCGGCCCCCCGACCACGACGGGGATGATCACGTTGCCCGCCGCGCTGCTGGACGCGACATTTCTGCGGACTGTTTCCCATTCTCCATCAGCTCGGTTCGATCTGATGCGGACGGGACCCTGAGAGGATTCCTTTGGGATGATCCCTTGGGCTCAAGGTTCAGATTTTGTCTCGACTCACTTCTGACGCCTCTTCTGTAGTTGTGTGTCTTGGCAAGGGCTGCGTCGGGCAGGATGCCAATGGCCAGGGCCGAGGCATACACCAGGTTGGAAAGCTTCATCAGTCCCGACACACTTTCCTTTTTTTTTTTCCTGCTTTCTTCTGTTGCTCAAGACCTACTCAGCAGCAGGGTGAGATGGTTCCTAGTCAAATCAGGCGTGTTTGTCGCATTTACCAGCCGTGCATCTCAGTCCTGCAGCATAAGTCAGGCAGGTTGGCAGGCCCCATCTCAAGGAGGCCTGACTATATATCTCTTGCGTGCGGAACGGCATCTTGGTCGTCCGGTGAAAGCCCTGATCAAACTTGGGACTTTTATGCAATTTCCATCACCGAAACTTCTAGCACTGGTCTACATGCCACCAAAACAAGCTAACAACAACCTTGTTCTTGAGGTTTTAGGGTTTTTGCGCTAAAATATTTCGTTGCGAAACCTGGTTTCGTGTTTTGG
>MWMN01000118.1:33548-65011 GCA_002968875.1 Cordyceps cicadae | reverse complement strand
GCCCCCCCCCCCCCCCCCCCCCCGGCCACCGCACCGGATCCGTACACGCGTCGCATCATGTTCAAGTGGCGTCTGTTCTTTTTCTCCTGTTTTGACTTCAACTTCAAGCTTACCGGGCATCGGGTATAACCTTTCGAATAACCTCAGTTGAAGCCCAAGCCCCTGGTCAATCCATCCATCAGTGCACATCAGCCGAGTCATGATGGGTCACATCCTGGGTGCCGCATAAGCCGCGACGACAATTCGGGCTTCCTTGTTGTCTCAACGCCTGTTTTGGATTACCATTGTGAAAACATCAGACCACGGGAAGTCACCATTCGAGCCACGGGAACAGCCCCTGAGCACCGCGGTCAAGGCGATTTTCACCACACGGAACCGGATTCCGTGAGCAACGTGGTGCAACCAGACGCCCGGTGTTGGCTGTCAACCCTGCATGGCATCATGACCCCCCCCCGTTTCACTCTTGTCGGTGTTTGTGCGAGATGCTTCGAGATGCTTCGAATGATTGGTGATTTTCATGATCCACGGGCCTTGCGTGTCGTTTCAAGATTGGCGCAACCGCCCCCAACATTGAAGCGCGCTCGGGGGCCGCCGAGCCCCTGTTCTTGCTCTTGCTTTTTTGCGGCTGATCTTTCGTTTTCATACGACAGCAAAGGTAGTTTCGAAGATTATGAGCCGCGGTCCTACTCCGTATTACCGAATACCGACGGTGCAGGCTGACATGCCAAGACCTCCAAGACATACTTGTCTCGCTAGGTCATGGGCAAGGTTTCGACACGAGGTAGGCGACGGATCATGGACGTGTAGGAGGTCGGTACGGACAGGGTACTGGTGCAGGACGGTCGTTTCTCATTCAGCAGAGATGATGCAGTCAACGGACCATCCAAAGTAGAAGAAGAATTAAAATCCCCGGCATCGTCCTGGGCATCGTGGGCGCCATCCTGGGGAAGTTGATGCCGGTAATGGTACTGCCAAAGTTAAAATAGAACCGACCGATAGAAAACGGCAAGTATGTATGGAGAGGATACACGAGTAGCGCATACTCTCCATCCCTAAAATCGCCGGCGAACGTTGTTACAGCGATGCCGCGGCGGGGGTACTGCATTGCATTGTATTGCATTGCATTGCATTGCTGGGCGATGGATAGGGGATAGATGGATAGATTAGGTAGTTTGGGGGTGGGCAGGCAGATTTCCAGTAGCATGAAATGATATGGAAGGGACAGCCGGGTTGATTATTAACTATTAGTTGGTGATTCTTGATACTGACTAGCCAGCAGAGCATGAGATCATTCTCCTGCTACTGGCAGGGCTGTTCAAGGCGCCGGCTCGCGAAACCTGGTGAAGCCATGCAAGGCAAAGAAAGAAAGAAAGACAGGCTAGACAAATTCAAAGCACCGAGTCCCACCACCGTCGATGCATTGTGTCGCAAAGAAGGACGACAGGACGATACTCTATACTCCGTCCGAAGGTGGGCTTGTATGGGGATTTTGTCTGATGTGACTGACGGGCAGGAATCTCCATACAGGTCTCGCATCTATATATAAGTGCTGGTCGTTTCTCTCCCCATCTTGCAGCATAACTTGAGATACCAGAAAACCTTGTCTTGACATTCGCAGGCGTCTTTTGGCATTTCTCGTCCTCGGTTGCTGGTTATCACGTCACCATCCAAGATCCTGGAGATCAATCACTTTCCTTCTACCTTTTCCTTGTTACTAAACCACCCTAATTCCCCCCTTACTTTAACTTGTTTCTTCCTTCATCATGATGCGCTGGACGGCATCCCTTCTCACCGCTGCGCCGCTCTTCACCCTGGGGTCCGGCCACGCCGTCATCCTTAATGCTCAGGGCGCGCAGGGATCGCCCCCAAGTGTTGGCTTCCAAGGTACACTTGACCACTTGAATCTTTGCCGCAGCAACATGTTCTAACCCATCTTCCCAGTCGATCCTACCGTTCCCCGCGACTGCGTCACCATCAACCCCTGCCAGCAAGACTCCACCATCATCCGTGATGCCGAGATTGTGGCCAACATCGTCAACCAGTGCGGTCGCACCGAGCTGGGGGGCAACATTGACGTTGGCGAGAGCACGGAGAATGCCCTGGCCGCAGGGGCAGTCACCGCAGTCCAGGCTGGCAGTGAGGTTGTCGTCACCCTTCACCAAGTCAACGCCGACGGCGCCGGTCCCTTCACCTGTGATATTGATGAGTCGAGCAACACCAACACTGGAATCCGGGTGTGTACCAGATTGCTATCCTTGTGCAAGACTTTCCGTGGCATAACTGACCTCGACGCGTAGAACCTGACCGTCCTTGACAACGTGCCCGGTGCCAACGGCCTGTCGCAGGTCAAGGCGCAGGCCTTTGACATTCGCGTGCAGATGCCCAAGGATCTCAACTGCTTCGGTGGTAAGTTGCCTTGAAGCGCTCCGAGGAAGAGAGACGGAAAGCGAGCTAACCTGCCTTCCCCCACAGCCTCTACCGGAAACATCTGCACCGTCCGCTGCCGCAACAACGCCCAGGCCGGCCCCTTTGGCGGCTGCTTCGCCGTGCAGCAGACGGACATAGACCCCAAGGTCAACAGCCCGAACAACATCAAGACCACGCAGAAGCTCAATGGCATCCTCGACCAGGTGCTGGTGAACCAGAAGGACTTTCCCGTAGCCCTCGACGCCCACGACAAGGCCGGCTCCGCGGAGTCGGTCCAGAACCTGAAGGCCGTCGAGGCGCTGCTCGGGTCCAAGGTCATCAACAAGCCGTCGCCTCAGCAGACGCCGGACGTCGTACTCACCCCCAACAACCAGAACCAGGGACAGGACCCGAACCAGGTCCAGGATCCGAACCAAGTCCAGGATCCGAACCAAGTCCAGGACCCGAACCAGGTACAGGACCCGAACCAGGTCCAGGATCCGAACCAGGTCCAGAACCCGAACCAGGTCCAGGATCCGAACCAAGTCCAGGATCCGAACCAAGTCCAGAACCCGAACCAAGTCCAGAACCCGAACCAAGTCCAGGACCCGAACCAGGTCCAGGATCCAAACCAGCTTCAGGACCCGAACCAACAGGACCGCAACGGAGGCAACGGTCTGGGTGGCGGTCAGGGTGATCAGTTTGGTCAGCAGGACCAGGGACGGAACCAGGGCAATGACAGGAACCAGCGCAACCGCAATGACAGGAACCAGCGCAACCGCAACGGCGACAACCAGCGCAGCCGCGAGGGCAAGCAGCGGCGCACCCGGCGCGGAACGGCCGGCGCGAGCGGCCGAAAGAGACGCCTCCGCCTCTAATAAGTCTGACTCGTTGATCGCGTCACTGAGAGTCGGAGTGACTAGTTGGCAGTAGCCGGGGTTACGAAGACGGAGGCAAGGTGGGACGGACGGGCTTGGGTTATTGGGGAGGACTTTGCTAGGCTTATTGGATAGGATATTGAATGTAAATTTAGCGTGGCTGAAACAGGTTTTGCTTTGCTGACTTTGTTCTTGCTTGTCTGACTAGTCCATGTCCATGTTTCGCATCTGTGGTGTTTGGCGCGTGACTCGTTGATCGGGCCAGTCAGTATATTCTGTTTTAAAATAGGAGATGCTAAAATAAAGGGTGCTTAATCTGAGCCAATGTACGGAATATTTTTACCTTTTGTGCGACTCACACACCCATACATCTAATTCCCGCTCTTGGCGTGCTTTCTCTCCGGCGACACCCGGGTCTTGTCTCCGGCGCCGACCTTTTCTCCGGCGCCGACCTTTTCTCCGGCGCCGACCTTTTCTCCGGCGCCGACCTTTTCTCCGGCGCCGACCTTTTCTCCGGCACCGACCTTGTCTCCGGCCTCCCGCCCCCGCCCCCCCGCGCGCCCAAACTCGTACCGCAGCCAGACCAGCACGCCCGCAAAGGCGACCACGTTGGCCAGCGCAAACACGCTCCTCTCCGCCTCCGCCATCTCCTCCACCGAGCGCCCGACGCCGAGCACGCCGTGCACCGCCTCCTCCGGCAGCAGCGTCAGCGCCAGCCCGGCCGCGTACCCGAGCAGCACCGCCACGCGCTCCATCGCAATCACCGACGCCCAGACGGTGTGCACCACCGCCCAGCGCCGGTGCCGCGCAAAGTCGCGCGCCCGCGCCGCCGCCGCCGTCTTGTACGCCGACAGCCCGTACAGCGGCGCCACCAGCCAGGTGGTCGCCGCAAAGGTCGGCCAGGGGACCGACCACGGTGACCGCCCGGACAGCGTGTGCGCGTGCAGCAGGTGCGGGTGCGAGTAGGCGTGCCCGGCGAGGAGGAAGTAGCAGCCGGAGGCGCCGAGGAGCGCGGAGAGGGCGAGCAGGAGGTAGCCGGAGGCGCGGTGCAGCGCGGGCCAGCGCCGGCGCAGCGCGTCGACGTGCTGCAGCGGCATGCCGACGCTCCAGAGGATGGCCGGGACGGCGTGCAGGCCGCGGTACACCCACATCGGGGCCGTCCGCTGGCGGTAGGTGAGGAAGTGCTCGCCGGTCTTGCGTGGTTGCGGCGTGCCTTGTCAGCGGGCTGCTGGGAGATTCGGTGTCGGGGATGCTACTACTTACCGGCATCCGACTGGTGGTAAAGAGCCGCGCCTGGACATCGAGCTCGGGAAGCCGGTCGGAAAAGGCCATGAGAGCAGCTGCGATCATGACCAGGCTCAGCGGTACGATGATCTTTTGGGAGACCCGGACGGGGGTCTTGGCGGCCATTTTTCTCTTCTTCTTCTTGTTCTTCTTCGCTCTTCTTTTTGTCGATTCATCCAAGGTTGGGGAGATGGGAGATGGGTATTCTCTGCATGTCTGAGAACGAGACACCATCAGTATTTATTCAGCTGGGGAGGGGCAGTAGGTAGGTTGCTCCCCCCAACAACTTTCTCACCATTTTCTTCCCTCTCTTGGTTACGTTATTGTAGCCTCAACTCTCCAGTTTCAGAATCTGCATGTGCAAATGGCACTGACACAGAATTACAGAGGCTTTAATTGGCTTGTGAAAGTCACTGAACCCAGCTTCCCCGCCCGGCCCCGCCACTGACCCGGCAGCCGGCAGTACTTTGTGTGGGCTGACCGGCTCGGGCTTGTCAACGTTATCATGAACCGGTGCAAGTGTAGGGTGCACTATTGATAATATAAATATATAAAATTTCTTTGTATTCGAGTTTACAAGTATACATTCCTGGCCTACTTCGATGGTAGCTAACTAACTGGCTAGACGCTCTGTCCCAGCAATAGTTTGGCCACTTCCGAAGCTGTCTAATCCGATGGTCATGTCCTCAGTCTCCTCTACTGTCGGGCCCCGATAGGAGCCTGTCGGATCGCTTTCGCGAGGCCTGACCTGACTCTGTAAGGTAGTTGGCTGCTCGGCTTGCTTCAGCAGTCTTCGCATAAACTACGATACTTCTTCGCGTAAACTACGGTACAAAGGTTAGGTTTTACTGCTCTCTTATTACTGCTAGTCTATATGATCTTCCTCTAGGTTTCTACCAAGGCGCTAGGTCTCAAGGTCTCTCAATAGTTCAGTCTACGTATAGCCATCTATATATATTCAGGGATCGGTATCCGTGGGTGCCGTGCCATGTATGTATGTAGACGTGGTCGGGTCGCGATTCAGAAAAGGCTTGCGCAATCCTGCCATTTCTTCTTTGTATTGGATGTAATGCTTCTATCATCGCAATCTTTTTTTTTTTTCTCCTTTTTTTTCTTTCATCTTTTTTCGTTCCTCTTCTTTCATCTGCGCGCCAGGACTCGCCAATCTTGACCGAATGCTAGCTCTTGATCAATGATGGACAACAGCAGCTGAGACGGACCGGCCATCTGTTGAAGAAAGCGCCTCACAAGGCCAGGTCAGGCTTGGCAATCTCACAGGTGGATCTAGGGAACCAAAGGTTCTACTTTACTTGCTATAGCCATAGCCACACTTTGCTTGCCTTGCCATAGCCACGCTTTGCTTGCTATAGCTGCGCTTTGCCTACTATAGCCATCTTCCCAGCTTCGCTTGCTATAGCTGCACTTTGCCTACTATAGCCATCTTGCCAGCTTCCTTAAAACTTCGAGGTAGCCCGCCGTGCCCTGTGTAGAGTATCGTATCGCCACATTGGTCAGCGCGATAGATTGAGGCATCTATGCTCTCTTCCGAATCTTGACCTTGTTACTGCTCGAAGCATCACTACTCGAATTATTACTACTCGACACATCACAGCAACCCTGGTCATGTCAGGTGTTACCGACAATAGTGAGCAGTGCCCTACGCATGACCTCACTGCCCGTAAGGCTCGACAACTCAGTGCAACATGCATCACAGCGGCTAAGCAACTTCTTCAACAGGTGCCAGCAAGACCCTCGTCGCCGGTCTCACGTTCCAAGAATTCAACCGCATCTTCGCAGGCACCTGCACAGCGCTAGCCTGTCTAGTCAGCTTCATCCAGATATGGCGCCATGCCACACACCTATCAGTTCCTCGTCAGCAAGTCAAGTAAGCAGCCCCCTAGTGCTCGCCAAACTTGGTGCTATATAATGCGTCTTGCCTTTTTTTCTTTTAGAAAAATTTCTTCCAAGGTTTTTACTAATGAGAGGCTTTTAGAGTTCTAAGAGTCATCGCAGTGGTCCCCCTCTCTAGCGTCTTCAACTTCCTCTACATCTGCTTCCCCCATGTCCAAGTCTACCTTAACCCGATCCTCGAGCTTTTCCGGGCGCTATGCCATGCTTCCTACTTTATGCTCCTCTGCGAGTACATCTCGCCCTATAATGAGGGCCGCGATGGCTTCTTCTCACAGAACGAGATTAAGGATGAGGAGGTCAAGGGTGGTATTGTCCAAGATGGTGTGAAATGGTTCGCGGTAGGTCGCTACTTAATAACTTCCAACGACGAGCCTCGCATACTAATAACCCTCTGCTAGCAACGCAGCTTTTCCGTCTTCCAGTACCCTGTTGTCACGCTTAGCGTCGCTATTGCCACTATTATCACAGAAGTAGCTGGCGTTTACTGCCAGTACGTGATTAAGACCAACTTGGCCAAGCTCTGGCTTGACATTGCTATGGCTGTTTCGTCTACTATAGGCATTGGCGCTGTGGTGATCGTCGCTATACAGCTTAAGACGCATATGCCCGACCTTAAGCCTATGGCTAAGCTCCTCGTTATTCAACTCGTTGTTGGCCTCCCCTTCCTTCAGAGCATCCTCTTCTGGATCCTCCACAGTACTCGCAAACTCAAGGAGACGGAAACCCTCACTTTCGCTGACCTACATTACGGTATCCTCGCGCTGCTTAGCTGTATTGAGATGGTTCCCATCTCCTTCCTCCTCTTCTGGGCCTACCCTGTTGGCCCTTATAAGCTTGAGAACCTTATCGTTCGCGGCTCTGAGCGCGGCGAGACCCAGACCTGGGCGCCGAGTTCCTACCAGGGCGGCATCTTCGGCATCTACGCCCTTCTCAGCATGATCAACCCGCTTGACATCATCAAGGCTACATCCGTCGCCTGCGCAGTCGGTATACGCGACTACGCCTCCACCAAATTAACACGCGAACGGGCCCATTCACTATTCTCAAAATAATAATAGTGCTTCCAAATAAGACGAACATTTACCATCCCATCCGTCTCTGTGATCTAGATGAATTTATTTGCTGATTTGTTCATGCCCCGAGGGCGTGCGGCTAGCAGACTATCAATCGCCAGAAACCCGTCTCACTACAACACTGGGACGTGAACGGTGATGTGCATCCGGCTTACTCTACGTGGTGCTCAAGTTCAGCTCCAAATATCGCCGTGGAGGAGGCATCAAGTTTGCTATCATTTACTACGCCAACGTGAGCAAGCGCCCGTCTAACCATATGCCGCCGCCTTAAAATACCACCTCCTTACCCTCGCAGTATCTGGTCAATGGCGTACAATGCGTGGGTTTTATTAGTTGGATGCATAGCCTACAACCAGTCATGCCATTTAGGCAGTACAATTTTACATACTCGGCTATTTTTCTCCTCCTTGTGCTTCTCTCCATCTCCATAGTAAACGCCCATTAGAAACTCACCCGAAAATTAGCGAAAAATTAAACAAAAATTAGACACCTTCAGTCAGTTCAGTCAGCATGCCTCTGTCACGCTCAACGCCCCAAAGGAATCAATCACCTACCAATCGCCTTGGCCAGCGCAACCGCCACCCCCTTGGCCGAAGCCGGGTTCTGGCCCGTGATGATCTGCCCGTCCACCACCACCTTCTCACCCCACGCCTTGTTCGCCTCGTTCCACCTGGCCCCGATCGCCCGGAGCCGGTCCTCGAGCAGGAACGGCATCGCCTCCGCCATGCCCACCTCCCGCTCCTCCGCGTTGGTGAAGCCCGTGACCTCGCGGCCCTGCAGCAGCGGCTTGCCGTCCGCGCCGTGCGCGTTGGCCAGCACGATCGGCCCGTGGCACACGGCCGCCACCGGCTTGCCCGCCTGCACAAACTCCTCGATGAGCGCGATCGAGTGCTTGTCGTCGACCAGGTCGTACATCGGCCCGTGGCCGCCGGGGAAGAAGAGCCCGGCAAACTCAAAGGACCGCCCGTTCAGGTCCTTGAGCAGCTCCGTGTGCTCCCACAGGTGGTTGTTCTTGAGGAAGTTCTGCGACGACGCGTCGTCCTTGAACGCCTCGACCGAGCTCGGGTCCAGCGGCGCCTTGCCGCCGTGCGGCGAGGCGAAGACGAGCTCGGCCTTGGGCGACAGGACGTCGTACGGGTGCGCGAGTTCCGGCTGCGAGGGGGGTTGGGTTTCTTAGCCAACTGTCGAACGTTCCCGAGGCCCCGGGCATTCACAGTAGGACCTGGGATCTGTCGGGCGATGCTATCCTTACCAGGTACCAGCCAGTCGGCTTGTCGAGCTTGACAATCTTGTCAGCGCTAGTCAGGACGACGAGAATCTGAGGTGCCATTTTGGTTGTGTGTAGCCTTGTTGTGTAGAGATTGGCAATGCTAGGAGAAGGAAGTATGCTTCGTTGCAGAAAGCCTCGACTAGATATTTATTGCAACCACGGCAAGCCACCTCATCTAGCTTTTCTCGCCGCATTCCATCACCCTGATGACCACCCAACTAGCGGGGTCCTCGGCACGCCCGGCCAGCCAGAGATGAGGTTCATTTGACGTCAGAATAGCTGCAAATGGATCGCTCATTGCTTTTGTGGCAGCAAAGTTGGCTGCTCTACCCCGCGCCAGCTCATGTAACGTTGGCGCAGGCTGGTACAGCGAGTGGCGAAGGCTGAACAAGGTTTGAGTAGCTTGATGCGATTGGGTCAGTTCTGGAGCTGCATTGCGCCCAAGTTGATGGAAACACGAACCGAATTGATCAGGCGCAACTGTCGGCAGTGTCAAGGAGCTGGGGTTGTCGATCAACAACTCCCATCTTCCAGGGTAGGGGTAGCTCTCTACGTGTCAACAACCTGTCGGCTCGTCAACTATTTAAAAAAGAAACAAATAAACAAATAAAAGAGGGCATCAGTTTCTCCCAGCAGATAAGCGTTACATTTTTTTATTTTTTTTTTCTTCGGAAACACTTGTCATATTATTTCTTCCACTACTACAACGTGCATCACCCTCCGGCCAGCCTTGCAAGCAACACGCCATGGCCCCAAGTGAGGGACTCTGCGAACCGCCATGTCTTGCATTTTCTGCCACGCGCAAAATCCGGTGACCCGTCATCATCCTTCAACAGCAATGGAAACTATCCAGTTCCCAACGGAATCCAGTTTCTCCAACTACGATCGCTTCCAGAATCGCTGCTCGACCTGCTCGCCACCCTCGAGGAGCTGCTGTCGCGGGACCTCACCAGGCTCGCGCATGACCACGGGGTATGGACGTGCAAGGAGCCCGGGGAGGAGTCGGACCCGGCGCGCGAGCTCGCGTGGCTGCGGAGACCCGTCGAGAATTCATCAGGAACCAAGACCGTCCGCAACGCGCGCTTACACGCATCTGCTCGACACCGTGGAGGCGACGATCCGTGACCAGAGTGGACGACGACCTCGCCGGGGAGGTCTACCGCGAGACCGGCCTGGAGCAGCAGCGGCTACATGCCCGATACCAGGCGGGACGTCAATGACAGGATAGACGCTTTTGTAAACCTGGAGCGGCGCGGCGCGCATCCAGGCTCCGGCCGTCGCTCGTCGTACCGCGCGCGCAGGTTCAGCGGCCAAAAGCAGCCGTGACAAGTCTTGCGCTCCGGTGGCCGTGAGGCTGCTGATCGCCAACGCAGATCGCCGCCCTCACCTGCCATGCGGACGTCGGGACGGCCATCGGAGGAGCCGATGCCAGCACGGAGACGGTAGAAGCAGCCAGAAAGGACGGGCCACTGCCATGAAGACTCTCACCGTCATCACCATGCCCCCCGCTGCCGGCCACGTTCCTGGCCGCCTTGTTTGCCATGCCGTCGCTGCAATGGGACAAGGATGAGGTAGTCAGGCCGCGCCTCCAAGTTTTCTAGGCCCTGGCAATTCCCTTGACCGCGGTCGTCTTTGTCACATGGTTCCTCCCGAACCGCAAAACGCCAGTGTCGCGGCGCCCTGAACGTCATGTTGGGAGTGCAAAGCAGGTTTGACTGACGAGTGCGTCTTACCACCCCTGCGTCTTTTATTCCTCAAATCATGAGCCAATATTATTTTTAGGATCCCGCATACATCACACCGCCAGGCCCTGGCCAAATTCTGAGGTGGTACAACTGCAAGCGGTCCACGCGCTATCGGTCCTCATCCGAACGTCCATCGCACAAAAGAACTACCATCTCCGGGAAACCCTCCTCCAAGCCTACAGCTTCTTTGTGCTCACGATACCCGTCTGCTTCACGTAGTTTTCAAACAGCTGAATATCTCTCTCCAGCTCGAGCAAGTTGACCGTTTCGTCCTCGACGACCAGCTTGATCTGCAGCTTCGTCTTGCCATGACGAGCGGGCAACAACTCGGAGCTGCCCCAGACCAGGCCATCCCTCTCGATGCTGCGCACCGCCATCTCCATCAAACCCAGGTCGACCTCTTTTTCTGTGCAAAGTCAGCAACACTGTCCCAGTCACGACCCGTTTCTCCCTTCATCCTATACGCACCCCAGGGTATGACTTCTAGTAGAAGCTCTGACTTTGCCGTCGCCTCGACCCTGGCCGCCCTTCTCTTGCGCTCAGCGGCGAGGCGCCTCTCAGCGGCCTCGGCAGCGCCGGGGCCGTAGTCGGTGTAGGGTTTTGATGGGTCGCCGGGGAGCTTGTAGAAGACGGGGAAGTGGCTGTCGGCGGTGTTGAACCAGCGTCGGGCGTGCGGGTACTTGGCGGCGTCGGGGGGGTCAATCAGCTGCCTGCAGACGGCTGCGTCGGCCTGGGTCATCCAGTAGCTGTCGATAGAGTCAGTGATCAAGGTGGCATGAGTGAGAGGGGCTGGCGGGGAATTGAGAGCAGAGCGCAAGGTGCCGAGGGGACAAGAACAGGGGCGACTGGAACCTACCCGTCGATGAATGAGCGGTTGGCTAACCAGGCATTGAGTTCTGCTCCTCGTTAGACGGCCGTATCAGACGCAGGCTTTAGAGGTTACTGCATACCGTCCAGACCTTCATGCGTGTACAGATCACCAAAGCCCATAATGGCGGTCTCGAGGTTATTGCGAGTGGTGGAGGGAAACGGCTTGGATAATGAGATACTGACAACTTCGAGCAGAAATCGACTGCTCTTCAGACTCAGGAAACCAACTCTTTTATGGAAGATTTGCTTCCTCCGCCTGGACCATGGCAGCTACCCCTTCTCATGCACAAACGGCCATAATGTGGAATTCCCCTGCCATTGCCTTGTCTGGTGACTGCAAGATCCGCTGCTGGGACTCACATTCAAACTCCCCTTTCTTCAACACCTCACAACGTGGCTCCGGAAGACCCGACGCTGTCTCGGGAGGCTGACCAGGTCCCGACGTTCGGTCATGGCCAGTGACAGACGGCCGTCAGCCTATGCGTTACCGCCATGGCATAGATGCAGGCAGTAACCCGGCTTGACGTTGTCTCGAGTTTGCGGCTTTCACACGTGACAAGCAGGGGGACCAGCAGCCGTCCGCGTTTGTGACCTGGCCGATGTCCGTTTTCTTGGCCTGAGCGCAAGCAGTCGCCCGGGCGTTGTTGCGGGCGCGATATGGCAGACGAGGTCGCCGACTTCCATACCCCCCCTTTTTCGCAACAGCATGTCAAAGAAATATTCGGCAATCTGCAGCTCGATTGCCCAAAAGATCCTCCTGGTAATCATCTTGGACAGACAGATGAGTATTGGCTAGCCGGTCCGGTCGTCTGTCGGCTCCGTGTGCAGCCTCAGTCTCGTTCAAAGTCCACACTCGGCGATGCCGACAAGAAGTGGTTGTTTTGCGCTTCACCATCACAACATGCCCATACAATAACTTTCCGTGGCTGAAGTTCAGCCTCAAATTGATCCAAGTGTAGTTTCACCCTTCCGCGAGCAGAGCTTGGAGTCAGTCCTATTTCCACATTCTGCCTACCTGCCCTTTAGGGCACCCGCCGCCCAACCCTTCTCTACTTCGTCTTCTCGGCAACCGCCACCGCCGCCTCCAATTCTTTCAGGAATCCTGAAACGTCAGCAAGGCGCTTCATCTCAGCCTCCTCCAGCTCCCACGCCACTGTAGACTGCGTCTTCATCTCCTGGTACGGCCGCCCGCACATCCACAACGACCACTTTTCCACTACCGCTTCCGCACGCTCGGCTGAGACCTCGAACCACTCATTGTGCTGCTTCTCGCAGCGCTCGCAGTACACTCGCACGCGGTGATCCGCGAGCTCCGCGTGCACCAGCCGCTCCACACGATGAGCATGCGGCACGCGAGCCGCCGCGGTGGTGGTAGTTTGAGCCGGATACAGCACCATGGACTCTCGGTGGCAGTCCTTCTTCCATTCGTTCACTCGCTCGGTGACTATGCCTCTCGTAAAGCCAATCTTGACGAGATTATCGTTCCCGGGGACTTGGTAAATGTAGACGAAGCCTTCGTGCAGCTCGCTTTCGTGCTTTTTGGTCTTCAGAGGCTGCTTCGCAATATCACGGATCTCCTCAGTGGCGGACTTGCCCTCGTCGAGCATATCACCTTGTCCAATAATTGTCCACTCGCTTCTCTCATAGGATTTAGCCCAGTAGGTTTTCGGGTTAGCGGCCACCCTCTTGCCATTTAGTGTAGATGACGGAGATGCGAGTCTGGTGGCATGGCTTTTATTGTCAGCCTCCTTCCGGGCAGCTTCCGTTGTCATGGTGGGGGCGTCCTTATTCCTCTTGTCCAGCTCAGTCTGGCAGGCCTCGCGAAACCTTTCCACTCTTTCCACCCATTCTTTTTGCTGCTTGCAGGGGAATGTCGTGTGCGTAGAGCACTGCAGGAAGTGTAGCAGAACCGTTTCCAGAGAGGTTAAGGTGTCTTCCTTGTGAGTTATCCCTAATGCCAGTTGAACCATCCGCTCAATCGTCTTGTCGGCGCAGAACCAATCGTTATTGCCGATCTTCCTATTACAAGGCAGCTGCGTCGTCTTTGCTATGGCAGTGCACTTTGCTGGTCTGCCCCCTAGAATGTCTCGCAAGCGCTTCTGGATGGAAAGTATGCGCGGCCCGCCTGGTAGCGCGGTCATCCATTGACGTATTCTGGCTTCTCGAAATGGCGGGGAGTCGTGATACCGGCAATGAACCGTCTTGGCAAGGTCATCGAGTTGCGATTCGAGCTGGAGCGACGAGCTGCCTGGGATCCAGAGCAGCTTTATGGTGTCATCAATTCCTTCCCTCCCTTTGTTCGAGATCTTGTTCTTACAAGCTTCACCATCCTTATTTGTAGCGCCACACAACATGGTAGATAGAGAAAGTGCTTCTTTCCAACTAGCAAGTTCCAACGCCACCTTGGCTGACTCGGCATCTGCGACATCGCAGTTGGTGGATTCGGCATCCTCATCAGGTGTCACCGGCCTTTCTCTCGGTTGGATAGAGTCTGTGGCCAAATAGACGTTTGGTTCCGAGAGTAACTTCCGGTGGACGACACGCGTAGACCTCACCTTGGCCGACTCGGGCGAGGCTGGAGGGCTGGGATAAGCGTCAACGGGTGGCGGCCCAGTCGCTACGCTCTGAGATGGCGACATGATTAATGAGAACGGCGCGTTGGACTGCGACACAGAACAGATTATCAATTCAAAGGTGAAATTTTGGCAGGGGTCATTGAAAGGCAAGATTTCGCTCAAAAGTGAGGGGAATGAAAGGGTCAAACGCTCAGCTGCCAGCTGCCAAGCCCCTCACTTCTGGCAGCGCTTACAAACGCAGCCTCACATACGCCATGCATGCTTTTTCTGGCCTCGTTTGCATTGCGGCTGATTGTGGTTTCCAATCATTCAGATTTCTAAATTTTCAAATGAAGGAGCGCTTTTCTTGCTTCTGTCTATACTTTCTTCTATACTCGTTATCCAAGGGACAATCTACCAACCATCTACTCTGTTGAGCAATCAATCGGATCCGCCTGGTCGCACCACAGCTGCGTGATGGGCGCTCCCTTCACACCGCGTGCCAGCATGCGCTCACGCATCTCGGAAAGCCGCGGACGGGCGTCGTACATGGACCTGTTCTTGCCATCGGCGTCGACCCGGCCGGACCACCAGCTCTCGCCCGCGGCGGCCACGCGCGGCCACGCGACGGTGTCGAGGCTGGTGCCGTCGACCGTCTCCGTCCACATGGCCACCTCGCCGCCGAGCACGTTGTCCGCCGCAGCGCCGGTGAGGCCGGCGCGCGGGTCCTGGAGGTACACGACACGCCAGTTCTTGGTCGGGTTGCAATAGTCGGTGAAGGGAAAGGCGCGCTGGAGGGCCGGGCCGTTTTCGTAGTCGAGGAAGATGCCGCGGCCACAGTCGAGGTACTGGAATTTGTTAGCACTTTGCATCGATTGCCCGGTGTGACTTTTCTTCCCCCCCTCCTTCTCTTTCTTCTTCTTTTCCTTCTTCTTCTTCTCCTTCTACGCATCGGTAGGGGCTGTATTCCTAGCGCACTTACCAGGGAATCAAAAGTGCTGACAACTACCTTGTGCCCTGCCTCGGCGAGCTGCTTGACCTGGTCCGGTCCGCGCCACGCCTGCACCACAACGTCGCTGCCGATGGTCGCGTTCCACTGGTTGACCATTTCTTCCCAAACCATGGGCACGAGGTTATGCTTGCGCACTTGATCGTGCGTGTAGTTGATGAAGCGTTGCAGCAGCGGCTGCAGTATGGTCACGTCCTCGGTCTTGAGATCCGGATCCAGAAGCGAGTTGCTCGCCTTGTACTCGTCTCCTCCAAGGTGGAAATAGGCCGAGTACGGCGACAGGCGTGGCAGCAGGTCGTCAAACATGGTGGCGAGGAATTCTTCCACCTTTTTGTTCCCGATGCGAAATGAACCGCATGGGGGCTGTTCGCAGTACTTTGTGTAAGGACGCTGGTTGAAGGCGACGGAGAGGCCAGGGTAGGCGAGGTCAACACCGACATGACCCGGCATGTCAACCTCGACGACGACCTGCACGCCACGGTGAATGCCGTATTCCTGCAGGTCCGCGATGGCGGCCGGGGAATATGACAAACCCTTGCTGTACGCGTGGCGCTCGGCAAGCAGAGGCAAGGCCGGGATCTCCAGGGGCCACGACTGGGTATTGGTGGAGTGGAGATGCAGCACATTCATCTTGGACATGGCGAGGCCGTCAATGGTGCGCTTGATATCCTCAATAGGAAACCAGTGGCGCGCGACGTCGAGCACCATGCCGCGGTGGGCATACACGGGAGAGTCGCGAACGCTGACGGGGGCCAGCTTGGTGTACCAGGCATCGCCCGAGGTGCGCTTGAAGAAGAGCTGGGAAAAGGTCTCGAGGCCGCGCAGGACGCCGATGGAGGACTCGGCCGAGATGCTGGCCTTGCCGTCAGAGGTGACGTTGAGGGAGTAGGACTCGTCGCGCTGGCCGGCGAGCGGCTTGAACGTGCTGGGGTCATCCTTGCCCGTCTGCGTGATGTCGAGTGACTGGACGCGGTTCTTGTCTGTCGGCCCGTCCGGCGGCTCGAACTCGGAACCGGGCTTGTGCAACATCCAGGGGACGTAGCCATTCTTGAAGACGGCGTCGAGGGCCCGGGCGAGGCCGCCCTCGACGATTGCCTTGGAGTCGAAGTTGGCGCCAGCAGGTGGCTCGGCGCCGGAATTATAGGCAAGCTGCGGTGTTTGCGGTTAGTGTTCGGTTCATAAAAGTGTTTCTCTCCTTTCAGAGTCTTACCGGCTCGCCATTGTAGGTGACCTTGATGGACTTGTCAAGGTAGAGTGCAGTGGTGCCAGTGGAAATATTTTGGGGGATGGGCCAGAGCGCAGCGGCTGGTGATGCAGCGACAGCCGCAGCGAGAAGCGAGGACAAGTGCATGTTCGGTCAAGTGGACAAAAAGAAGCAAGATTAATGGAATACAGATAGATTGACCAGAAGGGGGAAATCGGGGGCTACTTCACAGATTAGAAATTCAGAAAAAAGAAGAGGGAATTGCCAGTATATTTATTCTATCTTTACTTCCAAGTACTTCCAGTAGATAGATGCCCCCAGCCCCCATGAGACATGAGACGGGCGAGTTAATAATAACGCGGACACGATGTGCCGTGCGCTATGGCATGGCAGCCTGCTAACCGACCTACACATACAGAGACACAAGCATACATACATACATATCATACACTGCCGTATCTACATACACTGTTTGTACATGCATTCATCCACCAACACCAAGTATACTCGCTGTGCTGCCGTTCTCCGAGATTTATTAGGGCGCATGATACATCCGTGGGGGCACAAAGTTGCCTGTTCAAGCTCCCTAACACGTAACATCGTCTCGTTATCGTTTCAATGCGCAGCCCGATGGTGTCTGTTCTCTATTTTATGCATGCAAGCGCTCGAGCTTTTCCTCTATTTTTGCCTTTCTCTTCTACCCTCCATCGCTCCTTGGCTTGACGTCACAACATCTTCCCCCTCCTGCTCGCATCCCCCCCCCTTCCCCCCCCCCCCCCCCCCCCCCCCCCCCCTCCCAGACCGGCTTCGCCACGTTCCCCCTTCGGCTCATCACCGTCCCGAGCCCTGCTCCCCCTCACTCCTCCTCCTCCTCCTCCTCTCCGCGCTCGGCAGCAGCCGGTACAGCGACTCGAAGCTCTTGTGGTCCGTCGGCCACTCGTTCTCCCACTGGTCCGGCTCGAAGCGCGGCGTGCCCACCACGTTGGGGAAGCTCGCCAGCGGCCGCACCCCGGCGCCGCCGTGGTACATGAAGTCGATCCTGTCCCGCGGCTCCTTCGACGCCGGGTGCACCGGCGACCACGTATCCCCCGGGTCCCGCGCCGGGTCCGGGTGCAGCTCCCGGAACGTGTCCCTGAGGCCCGCCGCCAGCGGGTACTTGGACGTCGGCCACTCGTAGTGCGCCACGCCGCAGTGCGCCGCCCGCGTCGCCTCGGTCCAGTCCAGCTGCGACGGCGCGTTGAAGTCGCCCGTCAGGAACACGGGCACCCGGTCGCCCTCGCGGCGCAGCAGCTCCGCGATGGCCGCCGAGATGTCCCTGATCTGCCCCGTGCGGCCCGACTCCGCCTCCCGCGCCGTCACCTGCTCCGCCGTCATGTTGCCGAAGCAAAAGTCGTACGGCCCGTACGGGTCGTACCCGAGGTGCGCCGTGTAGAAGACGATCTCGCTGTCCTCGCCGTCCAGCTGGATGCGCACCGCGTGCGCCGCGTCGTTGGCCTCGAGCGCCTCCACGATCGGGTACCGCGACAGGATCGCCTTGTCGCCCTTGTCGTGGTGGTGGTACCCGAGCGCCTTGGCGAGCCGCGCGCCGGCGTCCCCGGGCTTGATCGTCTCCTGCAGCCCGATGACGTCGGAGTTGGTGCTCGCCAGGTAGCTGACCTGCTTGTAGTGGCTGTTGCGCACGAACGCGCCGCCGACCCAGATGTTCATCGTCGTCACCTTGAGCTGCTTGACCATGGGCGTGCGTGCGCCGACCACGGGAATCGACACCCTGAGTGTCGCCTTGGACCCGTTCTCGGCTTCCGCGCCCACTATGATGGTCGTGGTGCCGCGGTCGCCCCGGGCCGGCGTGCCCGAGATCAGGCCGTCGCTGCCGACCTTGACCCATTCGGAATCGGACGAGTCTGAGAGGAGCGTGAACCGTGGCGGCTGCAGCCGGTTCTTCACCAGACCTCCCACGCGCGCGGCGAAGCGCTCTTTTTCTCGAGCGTTTTGCGTGGTGAAGTTGCTCACGATGAACTCGATCGGTCCCGTCTCGCCCCGGTTCACTACCTGGACCGGGCCGGCGAGCTTGTCGTAGCCGTCCCGAGCGAGAAACCAGACAGAGTACTCGCCGGGATAGGTCCACGTAGGTTGGATCCGGACGGTGCCCCTGCCCTGAGGAGCGTAAGCCCAGTAGAGATACTGGGTGCGCTGGTCGGCGACGCTCGGGTCGTAGCCCTTGGGGTAGACGGCCACCCAGTTTGTCTTGTCGGGCACCGTCGTGCCGTAGTCGAAGGTGAAGACGGGCTGTTCAGCGTCATACTTGAGTGTATTGGTCGCAGTGGCTTGCCAGGTCAGCAGCGTCGGCACCACGGCAGCGATCAGTGCTCGGAACTGCATCGTGCAAGTCTCGATGTCGAGGGAATCGGGATACAGCGACTACCAGACGCAACGTCAAAGGGTGTGCCAGAGGGCTATTTATACACTCCCCCACTTGTGACTTTTTGTTTCACTTTCATCTATTTTCCACAACATTCCAGATCAATGCTAGCTACCTCGGATAGAAACACTTGGCGATTCATGCATGGCCTAAGAGCAGAGACCTCGGCGTGGAGACGGACTTGGACCCAATATGGAAGGTTCTCAGCAACATCTCGGCACGATGATGGAATAATCACCTAATGATTTGGGTTTCCTAGCTCAACGTGATTTCACTAAACCGGTGGGCTATTCCTTGGGTTGGCTTCAAGATTAACATGGAACCGGTGGCATCTACACTGGGTGGCAATATGTATTTGCCCCCCAACTTGGTAAGTATTTTATTTATCTTGCGTGTTTTATATATCTTAATCATCTTTGAGATTTTATGAATTTAATCTACTTTATAAATTTTAACCATCTTCAGTATTTTATTTATTTATTTTGAGGAACGTAATTATCTCGAGTATCCTAGGTATCTTACCAATCTTCAAGATAGTGCGGTGAGTACCTGGTGGGGGAAATACATGCATACAACGTAGATGTTGCCACCCACTGTATTTCTATTACGTCTAATCGTGTTGGCTGACGAACTAGTGAAAACTGAGCCGAATACTGAGCCGAATACTCGACCCGGAACCGGCACTCGACGCAGACGTGGACAACGTTCAAAGTACTGACGGAAAGAAGTGAGAGGGTAGGCATTTTTTCGTTCATGTGTCTCATCACAGCTACACCTACGCGTCCTCCAACTCATACCGCGAATGCGACAGCCCAAGTCAACAAAGTTGTTGTTGTCCAGGAACGCGGCTCACCATGCACATCCCATTCCGCAGCGGAGCACACGGCACGGCAAGGGCTGAGCAAAATGTATGTCAGACAAGATGAGGCCCGTTTTTTCCATAACCATCACTGGACATTTTGCATGGATTATATTGCGGAGTGAAACTCTTTCCATCTCGCTGAAACTACCACGCGAGCAGCTGGCAGTTCTTGAGATGCTACCAGGCACTAACTACCTACCTAACTACTAAGTTACCCAAGGTAGTTGGCTAAACAATGTAACGATTCAGCGGCGTCTTTTCCGGGAGAGGCAGGTTGCATCAACAATGTCATGAAGAGACAATGACTGTATTTTTATATTTATATCTATATTTACACAATGTTGGATTTCTGTTGGGCCAAAAATTGATTCGTTGTGGGTTGTAAGATTCAGCGCAGATACCCGCGCTACAGCTGTGACGCCCGCAGCAGCACCCGTAACGAATCGCTATAGCTTCCACTTTTACTTGGTGTACTTGGAGGATGCTGTGACCCGCAAGCAGGTCACCATCAGTACGGGCGCAAAATCACATTCGTTGCATGTACAGATGTACACGTGCAAGGTTTAACAGGGTACGCTTGAGCTGCTAGAAATGTACGGTTTCAACATGGGTATTGACTGAAAGTTGAGCTCTTTTGCTGCACGCACTATCCATACTCATCAATCCTTTTTTGCGTCTTCAACATGAATGGTAGACACTCCAGCGTCAATTGATGGTAGATGACTTAGTAATAATGGGGACCAACCCCGCGGGAGTGAGAATTTGGTCTAAAAAATATACCTTGCCAGCATTCAACTCTTTTTTGCATTTGGCAATCATTAATTTACCTGTTCATATTCCATCTCCGATCCTCTCGACGCGGCCTACCCTATAGCCCGAAATCATAGGGGTTAATTAGGATATGCTCAGGGGCAGAATTATTTTTAGCTCACCGTGTTGGCCGTGGGGGGGCGCGGTGTGGCACCACACTGTTGTGGGCTGGTTGATATTTTGCAGGGAAACTGGTGATATTGGATCCGGGGGTGTGGACGAACGTGGTGATCAACTCAGGTTGCTTGGTTATTTTTTACGGATAATATAGGTCGGCATTCCTTGCCGGTGTGCTGTTCACTGCTGTACGGAGCACCCCGTCGCGTACCAAGGTTGCCGCAGGGGGAAAGGAGCTTGCCGCCCCTTTTTGGTTGTCGATGAGAGCGGAGTAGACTTGTCAATGTTTTCTTTTTGCTTGTCAGAATTAGAGGACCCCTACTTCTTATTGCTGGACAAAATCGGGTAGCGATGACATATCGCCGCGATCTCGGGAGGGTGCAGAATTCAGGCACAATTCAAGAATCGAGCACAATCCAATCCAGGCACGAGTTGGACAACACAGCTGGGGGGATTGGTAGGGGCAGACAGGCACAAATCTCCACCTTGAGCGCATCTACATCCCCTGCCATCCCCTGCCATACCTGATTTCTAGACCGAAAAGCTGCCTCCAACCCTGCAATATGACAGGCGCCAGTCCAAAGCTGGCTTGGCGCCAGAGGCAGTGCTGCTGTTTGTCTCAAACACGGCGAGTTCCTTGTTCTATTTTCTTCCCGCTCCCTCCCGCTGCTTTGGCGGCCGTTTGTGCCTCTGGGCTGCTTGGCTGCAGGGGAACCGCCGTCAAATCACGTGCACCTGCCTCTTCACCTTGTGCTGCCTCACCTCCATTCCACATCCGTTTGCTTCGTTAAACCCGTCTCCTTTTCATAGCTTCTCTTTCTTCCTCGTATTTCTTTTTTCCTGTCTTTGCATCATCTCACCACGCCGTTCCTTCTCTATTACGGCTTTGTCACTCTTTCACCCCAAATTTCGACCATCATCATCTCACGCTCACTCTCTCCCTTTCTTCTTCATCCATTTTCATCAGCCCATTTACCTACCAAACACAGTCACCATGCATCTGACTTCCACTCTCCTTGCTGGCGCCGTCGCCGTCGCCTCGGCCGCCGCCGACAGCAACTATCTCGGCTTCAACTCAGGCGCCACCCTCGCCGACCGCTCCGCCAAGTTCAAGAAGGATTTCGAGGCCGAGTTCAAGACGGCCCAGGCCCTCAACGGCGCCCCCGGCAAGTTCAACGCCGTCCGCCTCTACACCAACATTCAAGCCTACGCCACCGATGACCCCATCGAGGCCTTTGAGGCCGCCATCGACACCGAGACCTACATGCTGCTCGGCATCTGGGCCTCGGGCACCACCGACATCACCAAGGAGGTGTCCGCCCTCAAGAAGGCCGTTGAAAAGTACGGCTCCAAGTTTACCGATCTCGTCATCGGCATGTCCATCGGCTCCGAGGATCTCTACCGAAACTCCGTCACCGGTACCAAGAACAAGGCCGGCCCCGGCGCTGACCCCGACGTCATCCTCTCCTTCATCAAGGACTACAAGAAGGCTTTTGACGGCAGTGCCCTCGCCAAGGTCCCCATCGGTCACGTCGACACCTGGGACGCGTGGACCAACAGCTCCAACAAGGCCGTCATTGACGCCGTCGACTGGATCGGCGTCGACGAGTACCCCTACTACGAGAACGACAAGGGCAACAACATCAAGAACGCCGGCAAGCTCTTCGACAAGGCCTATGACGCCACCAAGGCCGTCGCCAACGGCAAGCCGGTTTGGGTCACCGAGACCGGCTGGCCCGTCACCGGCGAGAAGTGGGACGAGGCTGAACCCTCGGTCGAAAACGCCAAGTACTACTGGGACGAGGTTGGCTGCCGCCAGCTCTTTGGCAAGACCCCCACCTTCTGGTACAACCTTCGTGACTCCAACCCGGACAACACCATGAAGTTTGCCATTACCAAGGACCTGAGCACCACTCCCAACTTCAACCTGACCTGCCCGACCACCTTTGACACCAAGAGCAGTGACTCGTCCTCGTCGTCCAGCGCCGCCTCCAGCACCCCTACCTTGCGCTCCAACGGCTCGACCTCGGTCTCGTCTCCTACGAGCACCGGCACCGGCAACACCACCGGCTCCGGCTCACGCTCAGCCGGCGCCAGCTCCGGCGCTGGTTCTTCTGGCGCTGGCGCCAGTGCATCGGCCCAGCCCACCAACGGCAGCAAGGCCTCTGGCGTTGGCAAGGTGGCCGCTTCAAGCTCTGTTGCTGGCATCCTGGCGCTCGTCGGTACCTTTCTCCTGCTGTAAGCGCGTTCAAGTTGCCATGACTTGATCCAGTGCAGCCCGCGTATTTTTCGTGTATCCTTGTTTGCAAGCTGGTCGAACATGGCCCGGATAGACATTTGTACTTATTTCATAGACGCATCCAGCATCGAGAGTCACTTACTGCACCTAATACTGTTCATTTTCATTGCTTGCTCATGTCTCTTGTGATTTTGCGCCAGTCGGTCTGCTCTTTGCGGTAATGATGTATGGTCCCTCTACTGTAGTCCATCTGTCTCGACGAATTCATCGCCCGGTAGCTTTCCGTCGACCTGGCCAACCGCACACCCGTCACGCCTGTCCCCAGCGTCGTGTCCGGGGGGGAGGCGGAGAAAGAGGTTGTCGCTCCATCTCACCCTGCTGCTACCCTAGAGGCGGGGCGGACCAAAGAACCGGCTTCAGCCTCGAGGTGGGATGGTAGGCAACATTTTGACATGCTCGTAATAGCGGCCCTGTCTCACCTTTTTTGTCCCTTTGCATGGTGATGCAGAAATCGCAAGGGTCCTTCCACACTCGGAGCGGGGGCGCTGGGACGGAATCTCATCACAGCCGGGTGACACCAGCCACGGCCAAGTCGGGCTTCCAGCCGTAGGGTAGTCAACCTGCAAGTGCACCCTGCCTGCATTGTGACGGCGGGTGAGGCTGGAGGAGCCATGGGTCGCTCCACGGACGCCGGGGCCTGCTCCCGCCCAATATATTGCGATATTAATTGGCATGGCTCATGCGGTGGACGGGCGGGCCAGAGCGGCTTTTCATGGGACATGAGGTTTAGCTGGAGGGAAGACGGCAGCAGGAAGGGGAAGAGGCGAGGATTGGTATGGGGTGAGCCGCAAGGTGCTGAAGGCAAGCACCGTTGGTGAAGGTAGGCGAGGCCGGGGAGATGGAGGGAAACCGGGGATGGATGGATGGATGGCAGGATGGATGAATGGCTGCGACCCCGCCTTGGGCGGTGCATGAATATATCCTGCAGGAGCTGTAGAAAATAGTGTGTTTATGCCGTAATATTCTGGCTCGTATCGATGCAGGCATGCGGCTTGGCCCGGACCCTTTTCGGCCTGCATGCGACGTGGGCTGAGAGGCTGGCTGGCTGGACAGTGAGTTGTTGTGCGAGTCGTAGGGGCACGTACCACATGAAGAACGAGGATGGAGAGGTATAAATAGACTCGTCAGAGCCCAGAACCAGAGCCCGAGTCTCTCACCCTCACAAAATAAACCATCATTTTTCCGCGGAAAGTCAACATGTGGTTCTCCAGCACCCTGCTCGCCGTGTCCGCGGCCACCGCGGTCCTCGCCGCCTGTACGCTGCCGCCCCCGGTCGTGCCGTCCAACAACATCAGCGAGCCGTTCAGCATCCAGGTGCAGAACGCGTCGTACCCGAGAATCCACAACCGCCTCATGAACCTGTGGTCGGCCGGCGGCGGCGACCAGCACCTGTACCTGTCGCCCGCCGGCGCCGAGTGGACCAACCTGACGCTGGTCTCGGGCGTGCTCACGACGGGCCACCTGCTGCCCAAGCCGACCAAGATCCGGGCCGTCATCAATGGCGAGGTAAGACGTTGCGAGGGGTAGCTGCTGTGAAGAAGAAGTGTGTGTGTGTGTGTGTGTGTGTGTGTGTGTGTGCTGACGGAATCCAGTACACGGCCTTTGACGACACGACCAAAATGTTCATGACGGAGCGTGGCGACCCCCGAGCCATATTTGACGTCCGGTACGGCTGCAACCCGGACACGGACGCGGTGCAGACGGAGCTCGTCTTCAAGGAGCGCTCCGGTGTCACCGGCGGCCACCTGTGCGTCCGGCTGGCCTCGGGGGACCGCTACGAGTTCCGCTACTCGCCGCCCGGAAACACTTGTGAGTCTGTCTGTTGGTCAGCGATCGTGATGAGTGCTAATGAATGTTTCAGTGGTCGACAACCCCAGTAGGCTGTGCATCAAGGTGACTCTGGTTGTTAAGGAGACCTAGGGAGAGGACATTCGCTCGGCAGTGCATCGAGGTGACTCTGGCCGTCATCAAGTCAGGTAAAGCACGCAGGGTGTGGCATGCGAGTCCACGAGAGACATGTCCAAGAAGATCCGATTCGGATATATGCAGGATTAAATAGTGAAAGGAAAGAAAGAAAGCCCAGAGCTGCGTCAACGCATCTACCATCGCGGCCCGATGTGCTTCTATGCTGGTGTACTAGAACAAGAAGAAGAAGAAGAGAAAATCAAACGTCTATGCTCGCTAACTGATGCAAGAGTTCCTCACCCATGATCCATGATCCATGATCCATGATCCATCTCTCTCATCCCCCCTCCTTCACGCCGCAGTCGGCTGGGCCGCGTACGGCCCGTACTCCCACCGCTTATTGTTCTCCTCCACCCACCAGCGGGCGATGAAGGCGCCCTCCTCGGCCCAGCGCGCGGCCTGCTTGCCGTGCCGCCGCTGCACCTTGTCCAGGAACGCGGGAAACTCAAACGCCTGCACCGAGTCCGTGTCGGTCGGGTCCGTCGCCAGGTCCGTGAAGCGCCACTCGACGTCGTGGATGACCGGCACCACCAGCCGCCACGTCGGCCGCCGGCGGTCGCGCACGCCCAGCATCGCCCGCCCCGGGTTCATCACCACAAACTGCCACCCGCGGAGCGCCGCCTCGTCCTCCCTGCCCTCGTCCGCGTCGGGGGCGGCGGCCGGGATCTCGTACCGCAGCGGCCGGATCAGCGACTGGCCCTCGTAGTTGGCCAGCAGGTCCGCGGCGGCCGCGCTCGCGGCGCGGGACAGCGAGCCCGTCTCCCGCAGCAGGTCCAGCACGGTCGGCAGGATCTCCATGGTGCTGACCGCGTCGGCGACGTCGAGCGGGGGCAGGCGCGGGTGGGAGAGGACGACCGGCACGTGGTTGCAGCCGGCGTTGGGGTTCTGGTAGGAGGCGGGCGTGTTGTTCTCGGGCAGGCTGATGCCGTGGTCTCCGGTGACGACGACGAGGGTCTCGTCGGCGACGCCCTGCTCGTCGAGCACCGCCAGCACGCGGCCCAGCCACCGGTCGTCGTACCCGACCGCGTTGACGTAGTGCGAGAGGTCGTCCCAGCGGCCCGTCGCCAGCGGCACGTAGGGCTCCGCGGCCGGCATCGCGTACGGGTGGTGCGTCGTGCTGGTCAGGTGCGTCAGGAAGACGCGCTCGCCGCTCTGGCGCGCCGTCGCGAAGGCGTCCCGGACGTAGTCGAGCAGCGGCGCCTCCTCCATGCCAAAGTAGTTGATGTCCGGCAGGTCGACGCGCCCGAACCGGGCCGCGTCGGAGCGCAGGTAGCGCGCGCCGACGATGTTGTCGCGCGGGAAGCCAAACTGCTCCGTGCTCGCGTCGGCGTGGTCGTAGGTCAGCGTGACGGACTGCAGGTACTGCGACCGCCACGGGCTCTCGGCCGCGTCGTCCTGGTCGAGGTGCGAAAAGGCGGCGAGGATCTGCGGGAGGCACGGCTGGTAGATGTGGTGGGCGTGCTCCTGGTTGAAGTCGGCCACCAGGGGCCACACGCCGCACATGGTGCCGACCATGCTCTTGCGCGTGTAGGTCGAGGCCGTGTTGGCGTCCTTGAAGTTGATGCCGCCGCGTCGCGTCCTGTTCTCGTGCTCGAAGCCGTCGTCGTAGTCGCCCGTGAGGTAGTTGGCCGTCGGCGTCAGCGTCTCCAGACGGGCCACCGACTCTCCGGGCAGCTGGTTGTGAGGGGCCGTCTCCTCGAACCGTCGCCATATCAGGTCGTTCTTCTTCAGCGGGAACACGTCCTTTCTCGTGCTCTCCAGGACGACCAGGACAATGTGCTTGATGGTCATATTGGACAGGCTGTCCTTCAGCCCGGGCAGCAGCTCCTGGTCCATGTTGGACACCTTGAGCGGATCGGCCTTGGCGTTGTAGTGTGGACGGCCCTCCCGGTACCAGTCCTCGAAGCCTTGGAGCACCGTGTCTTTCGGTAGCCAGTCAAAGCGGACCGGCTCGTCGAGAGCCGTCAAGCCGTCCCATTCGTAGTTGATGCCCACGTCGTTGTACGGGCTGATGTCGCGCAGGATCGAGGCCGACTCCTTGAAGTCGACAAAGGGGATCAGCGGTGTTGTCCAGGACATGAAGATCAGCGCACCCTCATGCGGACGCGTCAAGGAGGCGAGCACCTGAAGCGCAATGAAGCCACTCCAGACGAGCCGCCAGGATCGGCTTTCCACCGCAGACTCGCGCGGGCTCTCGTGTCTCTTCTCGATGGTGAACGGATTGTCGAGGGCGTCGTCTTCGGAGGGGATTCGAGAAAACGCATGACCGGACTCGGCTCGATACAGTCGCAGCAGGGCCTGCAAGGGCCACTTTGCAGCGTCGATGGCGGCGCCTCCAACCATGAAGATGCCGTTCTGGAAGAAGCCGGCAACGGCCGCGATGCCGCCGACCACGGTCAAGAGCGTCACGAGACCGGACAGGAGCACGCCGCGGCCGCCCGAGTCACCGGCGAAGCCGACGTCGCGCCAGCGAACCTCTGCCCTCGCGTACAGGAAGAAGGTGATGCTGACGACGGAGACGACGGCGGCGAACAGGCTGACGATGGAGCCGGCGAACCTGGCCAGCACGCGGAGCAGGACGCTCCTCCTCGTGCCGCCGCCGGTGTGCGACGACCACTCGGCCAGGCAGCGGAGGGCCAGGAGCAGGACAAAGTCCTGCATGAAGAAGGAGAGCATCCAGACGATGAGGTCGCGCCGGAGCAACGCCCTCTCGCGGGCCACGACGTGGACAATCTTGGCGGCGACGACGGCGACGGCGACAAAGGAAAAGGCGAACCGCCGGTTGGCCGCCTTGAGGAGCGGCGCGAGCAGCAGGGCCAACGGAGCCCGTGACAGGAACACGGCCGCCGCCAGGGCTCTTCTCGGCATCGACGCCGGGCAGCGGCCATCGCCGGTCGTCCGCCGAGACGTGCCGCTCATGTTGGCTGTGGGTGGGTTGGGCTGGACTGGCTTGGCTGTCGATGTCCAAGTCCTTTGTTCCAGGACAAGAGACAGACAATTCTATAACAGCCAAGTCCTTTGTTCCAGGACAAGAGACAGACAAATCTATAAGAGGGAAGGAAAGGAAGGAAGGGACGGGAAGGGAAAGGAACGGAAATGTTGGATGAATTGGTCGCGTGGGCAAAAGAGACAAGACCAGGGGAACGCCCACCAAAGTCAAGAACAGTGAATTGTTTCGCCCTTATACGGTTCTAGCTCGGACGACAAGTCAAGTTCTTTTACTTGTTACCGATTCGCCAAGACGGGGGATAGGGCCGGTTCGGCACCGCGTCAATGCTCCTTGACCCCCCCCCTTCCCTGCCCTTCCATCGCCTGGCCTCCCTGGCCTTCCCCCCCTCCCCTCCGGCCCTCCCATAGTGGTAGTCTACTGTGTTGGATCTCTCGTTCCAGGGGGTGGGAGAAACAAAAAAAGCCCGAAAGTCCTCGACGGAGTCAAAAGCGGGCTTGCAAAAAGGCTGGGCCAAGAAGCTGGGAGTTTTTTTGGTGGCTTGGTGGCTGCCCCGTGCCTGGCCTGGCCACTTGGCCGCTTCACCCGGGCGCGCGCCTCTTGCGCACAGAAAAGGCGAGAAAAGGGATCCCCCCCGGTTCGATATGGATATCGGCACCGGTCAGTCCAGCTAGTGCTTCTGCCCAAGCGCCATGACGTACGCGGGCGTCTCAGCGAGAAGCCGATGTTTCCGGGAGTCGTGTAGCCCAGCCCATGCTGCTGCCGCGAAAAGCCATCGGCTGGTCGGTCTGGACCATGTTGGCTTTGAGGCGAGGAAAGGAACGCCGGAAGGAAGAGCTTTGCACGATTCATGCCGAGGGATACCTGCCGTGCGCCAACTATGCGTCTCATCGCGAGCATAATGCCAGATCCTGCCAGGGAGAGGAGAGAGTGGGAGAGAGTGGGAGAGAGGGAGAGCAACCTGTTTCATCATCGACTTTCTAATCGTGATTCTTGTCCTCGGGTGTGGAGAGTAAACCGGGGCGCGGTGGAAAAGACTTATTTTAGAGCTTATTGTTTTATCATACAGTGCAAGTTACTGGGTATCCATGCTGACTATGCTGTTGCCCGGGTACAATACCTAGGTTAGAATTAAATTTTGGGTTCTGGGAATGTCATCATCCCCATATCCTTCTCCTCAGGCAGGGAAAGGGAATCCAGGTAACAACGCAATCATGGCATCTCACATCCGGCCGTCCAGGGGGGGCACGCGACCAAGGAGCACAAAGGGGTCTTCTCTCGGAAAGTGACAGGCAGCCACACTGGAGACGGATGGAGACGGAAATGGAGACGGACACCGCATTCGTTGATAGTTTTGGCCAACTGTTTACATATGGTGGCTTGCCTGGCTAATGTTTGCTTTCCCGGGAACGCTCAAGCAGAAGCAGATGCACTAAAAACTCATAACTAAGAAGTCCTCGTCAAAACACGAGACCACGAACCAGGTACGGCTTAGTCGGGGGAGACGGCGGACGCCAAGCTGAAAAGCTGGAGATGGGAGGAGGGCCAGCCACGGCACAGACTGAATAGAATGATGCCAGAGATGGGGACACCCTTGTCAAGCGTACTAAATTTGCGAAATTGCGGAGAATCGCTCCGCACTGTTGTTTTACTATTCGTTGTCGTGACGGTAGTTGTTGGTATTTGTAGGAGTGATTGCAGGAGTGGTTGTAGTGAGTTTGTAGGGGGGAAAGGGCGTAACAAAGGACACGACTCAAGTCCGTTTCTTTCTTTCCCTTTACCAGTACAGTCGTTACAGCGGTCAAGAGAAATGGTGACCGGAATACCGGGGACGGATTGGCGTCAAGAGTCCCAAAACCACAGTATAAACTCGGTCCATGGGCCAACACTTGTGGATTGTGGGCTGAGACAGGGCAATCGCCACCGGGCTGAACAATGCCGTGTTTTATTTTATTTTATTTTATTTTTTTGTTATTCAACGCGCTTGCTTGAAATACCATGCCAATGCACAAAATTCTAATGCAGTCTAATAATACCGATACCAATAACGTGTTAATGCATGTTGCCTGCTGAACCTGGACAGCTGTTGATAAAACCCCCCGACAAGCCGGGCATCAATGCTGCCAGCCACCGATGGACGCGAGAATTGTTGCATACATCCATCATGTCCCATATTGTCGCGTCCAGGGCATCAAATGAACCCCCTTCCCCCCGTGAAAGCGGCTTCGAGCCCCCAAAACCACGACTTGCGCACCATGCAACTCAACTGACCCCTGTCCAAGACGCAAACCAACCAACAAGTTATCCTTATCCTGAAGCGTTGCGGGCTCGTGCTTCGAGGGCGGCCTTTTGCCAGTCGACCTTGAGGATGTAAAAGTACTCGATGAGGGAGACACTGTCGGCAGGTTAGCTGGGAGGGGGAAAAAAAGGAAAAGAACAAAAAAAAAAGAAGAAGAAAAAACTCACACAAAAAGACCACCCGTTATTCCCGCCCACATGCCTTTAATCTTCCAGTCAAAGTAAAAGGCCAGGGTCAGCGACATGGGCAGGGCGACGACGTAGTGGCCAAAGATGTTGGCCGGCCCGCCGATGGACTGCTTGCCGATGCCGCGGAGGATGCCGTGGGCGCCGGCGCTGAGGCCGTCCCAGAAGACGGAGACGGCGACGACGGGCAGCGTCGTCGCGACAATGTCGATGACGGCCTCGTCGGTGGTCAGGAGCAGCGGGATGTACCATCGGAGGGTGGTGCAGAGGATGATGTTGAGTGCGCTGATGAGGGCGGAGACGATGACGGACTGTTTTTTTTTTGAGTGTTAGCCTTTTTGATCACTCTTGAGAGGGACAGACAGACACGGCAGAAGGAGCTTCTTCTTCTTCTTCTTCTTCCGACCGCCCACCTCAAAACTTACCACCTGAGCGGCAACCTTGGCCGAGTCGACGACGCCGCCGCCAATCAGCCCGGCCACGCGCGTCGACGAGGCCACCGACACGGAAAAGGGAATCTGGTAGAGCAGCGCGACAATGGTAAAGATGGCGCTCTGAGCCGCCAGGTAGTCGGTGCCGAACCGGCTCGACAGCAGCGTGATGAGCTCAAAGGCGAGCCACTCGGCCAGCACCATGACCATGCCCGGCAGCGCCAGCCGGATCATCTCGCCCCAGTTGACCAGCGCCCGCCGGTCGAAGCCGCCCCAGCACTGCCGCCCGTCCACCAACGCAACGTACAGCACCAGCAGCGCCGCCAGCAGGTTCCGCGAGACGACGACGCCGATCGGCGCGCCCACGAAGCCCAGCCCGCAGCGCCACACCAGCAGCCAGTTGACCAGGATGTTGACCGGCGCGACCGCCAGGATGATGTAGGAGATCTCGCGGAAGAGGCCCTGGGCCTGCAGGATGCGCTTGCCCGTCTCGAAGACGATGTAGGCCGGGATGGACAGGGTCATGATCTTGAGGTAGAGGCCGGCCAGGCGGGCCGTCTCGGCGTCGACGAGGCGGGCCAGGATGGGCTCCGAGGACAGCCAGAGCGCGGCGACGGGGACGGCGGCGCAGCAGAGGAACCAGAAGCAGCGCTGGCACTGCAGGCCGACGAGGTGCTTGCGGCCGTCGCCGTAGGCCTGGGCGCAGAGGGTGTCGAGGCTGGTGGCGAGGCCGATGAAGGGGGCGAGGCAGGTCATGGCGGCCGTCATGTTGGCCACTGCGAGGGAAGGAGGGGGTGGTTAGCGGGATGATGATGATGATGATGATGATGCATTTGCGGGTTTCGGGGGTGTATGATGTATGTGTGCATGTATACATGTACATGTACCACTCAGACATGCATGTACTCATCCAGGGGGGGACCC
>MWMN01000118.1:19637-32233 GCA_002968875.1 Cordyceps cicadae | reverse complement strand
AAAAAAAAAAAAAAAAAAAAAAAAACGGTCAGCTGGAGTCACACATCCCTTCCCGTCTTGGCTTGGCCGAACGAACCCGGCTGCTTAGTGGGTTGACAAGTTCGTTGTATGTATGCAACTTGGGCCTCCAAATTCCAAACTCCCTGCCTTGATAAATAACTAGTTAGACACGGTCGGAAGGCGGTTACTCTGTACCGAGACAATTCATCATCCATCCCTCGTCTTTCCGCGCTCCCTGGCTCTCTCGCGGTGGCGCCGAGCCGGCGAATCATCGCGAGACTTAAGACATGGCGCGCAAAATACAAAATTGTCTTGCCCGTCGTGTGTGTGTGTGTGTTTTTGTGTGAGTGTGTGTGTGCCATGTACGTACCAGAAAGTCAAGGCATGCGCGCCCAACCAGCCCGCACCAGATTTTGCGCAAACACAATCCATATCCATATCCATACATACTATCCATACTATCCATACTGTCCATACTATCCATACATCCATACTCTCCATACATCCATACTATCCATACATCCATCCATACTATCCTATCCGGACATGCCCAAGACTCGGGGCCTCATCGGGCGACTTGATTCGCCGGATCCCATGCTCCATCCCGACGGTGTCCCCGCGTGAGGGTGTGCACGACTCACTTCCGCATGCGGCTCCTGAAATCGGGGCTGGCTCATCCATGATTGTTATAGTCCGTTACTTGCACGCTGAACCTGCGCCAGCCGGTGAGGCTGAGGTCGACCACACCTGCTGAACTTGACATGATAGGAGGTGGCTCGTCCATGCGCGCGACCAATGAAGATGAGCCACAGACATTGTATCGCATCGCCACTCTCAGCGCGCGCAACGGGATGCAGCAGTTGGAACTCGACTTGTCGCACCGGGGGGGGAGCCAGGCGACGGTGCTGTGCAACAGGATAGGTAGCTGCATTGCTTCCATTTGACAGGGTCATGCCTGTATGCAGTCGTACATCTACACTCGTACAATCCAGTACGCTCGTACATGTACATGCAGCTGCAGCAAAGTCTCGGCGATATTGGATGCGTGGCTTGCTTGCTGGCTGGCTGGCTGGCTGGCTGTCCAACTGGCGAGTTGCAAGGGCGAAACCCCCCCCCCGCAGTTTGCTCCTCTGCAGCCGAACAAATAAGTTGGCCGATGAAATGTTGCAAAATTTCAGACCCCCTTGACATGCATCGCACATGCCTATAGAACCGTTCTTCTTGCCCACGACTCCAACCTAGAGGGGATGCGATCGACAATCTGTGCGACCCTGCCGTGCAGCCTGCAGACGCCACCCAGACTGACCCGTGGCCAAACCCAGAACGACATGACGCAAACATGGACATGCCATCTGCGATTAGCGACGAGGGACTTTATGTCGGCTGGGGATATAAATTATGTTTGCTAAATCTCGCATGATTGGCGACGAAGCCGCTTCCTCCTCTTGCCTTGATCCGGGACGCCGGCCATACATGCACATCCAGAGCGCCATCATGGCCCTGCGTCATCAGCCACACACGAAGGATCGGGTTTGCACGAGCCGAAAATGGCACAAATAAACGCCGTCACCGTGCTCCTTCCCATCTAGACGCATCAATCACTTGGTCGTAGACGCGCCACCGCACGACACGGTGCCGCGTAACGGGAACGGGGCAGCCATGCTATGCTCGGGGCCGTTCTCGGAGTGGCCGCCCGGCCAGAAACCCGGGATGAGTACCCCGACCATGCTACTGCCGATAACTGTCGAGCTATTATTTCCCATCGTCGTCGCGGCCATGGCGTAAAAATCACGCAGGTCCTCTTCAGGCATGGAATATCATGACATGGCCTTGGAGACGGGACGAGGTCGTATATACCCCGCGGGGTCCGGTCCGGTCCGGTCCCATGACAGACTTGCTGCCTTGAGGGTGTAGAACCAAAGGGCCGCAACCATATATCCTATACCATTATGCCGATGGTGGTGTTTGGCTACGGCCCATCTGTATCCTTCTTTCCAACTATCCCGCATCGATGCTAGACATGAGGTAAATGCCAAGTACTGTCAGGGTCTGTTTAGAATTGCGACTGCCGCAGCAATGCCCGCAACTGTCAAGCTTTCGCTTCGGCACGACAAAGCCAAATCGCAACCCGACGAACCGATTTCAAGCAACCTATAGCCTGCAGCTACCTTGCATTCCACCCCCGCCTCATGACTGACTGACTTCCCACATGTACCGTGACCAGCCGTAGCCGCGGCCTGGCCTCCCGCTAAGTGCAAGCCGACCACAAACGTCCATGCGCACCGGGTAGGCCTCAGCCGGAGCCCGAGAACTGAGAGCCTCCAGCGTACTAACGATGCCGTGAACCCGAACTGCAAAGGAAGCAATATCCGCACGGCTGCAACCACCCTGAGCAGTCCGTGTGGTGGCAGCCCGTCATGTGTCCCCCCCCTTCCTACTCGGCAGTGCTTCCTGGCCCGGCACGTATCAGAGGACCTCGCAGCTTTCCCAGACCGGTCGTGGTCTGCAGACCAGCTGACCCCCCCCCTCCGAGATTCTCGAGCCTCCCGGCATCGATGTGGGCAAGATGAAGCAAGCCCTCAGCTCCCGGCATCGCTGCGGCTTGCAACGTTGAGCAGCGACTTTGCCGCGAGCCACGGCTGCGAACGCGAAAAAAAATGAAATGCCAGGACGTTTCCTCCGTCACGCCGGCACCGACTTTTTTTTTTTTTTTTCCCTTTTCTACGCCACCGCCCGCCAACTTTTTTTTTTCCGGCTCCGCGCCGAGGCAGCCCTCCTCAAAGCTGCAACCCGGCCGGCCGACCCCCGGACGCCGCTCGCCCGTTCCCGCGCCGGGCACCACCGTCTACCGGGATTGCAGTACACCTCGCTGGACCTCGACGGCAGCCACCCTCCCCCGTGCCCCGCTACCGGCTTCGGCGCCGGAGTGGCTGGAGCCTTTATAAAGCTGCCGCCCGAGGACGACATGGAGGAATAGGGGAATATGAATGTTGGGGCATTTATGAATTATTTAGTAGATTTTTATTGAGTGTATTATTAATTTCTTGAATTTTATTTGCTGTAATATTGCGTCGGTAGCAGAGCCTTTTATTGCAGCGTCCAACAGTGTCAGCCTTGGAGGCTTATCTGAGCCGTTTATCTCAGCACCAATGCCCCAAATAGCTACCCTATACCTTGCCAGCTTCTCATCACCAGCCAACGTTGCCGATTCAACGAACCGTGACATCTCATCTTCTTCATGTATCAAGATTACTTGTCCATCTGCGATTCGTCTAGCATCCTATCTACTCAGTTCCACCCCCTCCCTCCTCTTGCCTCCTCCTCCCTCCTCTTGCCTCCTCCTCCCTCCCCCTCCACTCACATCGCGCCACCAAAAACGCCACCAAGTTCAATTCAGCCCTTCCTCAACGCGACTTGATCGGCACTGCAGTACCCTCCCTATTACCCTTCGAATAAATGCTAATAAATAAACGGGCACGGCCTCGCCGTCGCCGCCCCAAACCTTGGACTAGCTCATTTTCCCGCCCCGAATCACATTTTTCTGCCCTGCCCTGTACTTTCAGCTGCCCGGCATCTCGCCTCACTCACCTCAGATCCATCCCGACCTCAACCACCAACCAGCCTGACCTCAACCACGGAAACCACGGAAACCTCTCCGGATCCATGTGACGACACGGATCCTCATTTGCCTCCCGCCAACCCCCTCCCCCCCCCCTCCATCCATCCCCGCCCCAGCATCCTAGCCCCCCGCCCCGGGCGGGTTTCCCCAGCATGGGACCACCGCCGCTGGAGCAAGGACGGACCCGGCAGCCCCGGCGTCGGCCTGGACCGCTACCTCCTGCAGCCGGCCATGGACGACCGGCCGCCGCCCACCCGCGCCCAGCGCTTCTTGCATGGCTTCCGCCGCGATCCCGAGTCCGAGTTCTACCGGGACCAAGCCGACGCCGACGCCATCCTCCACGGCCGCCCCGGCCCGCACTACGACCTGCGCAGCGCCGCCGTCGACAACGCCCAGCAGGGCGGCCTGATGCGCAGCCTCAAGGGCCGCCACCTGCAGATGATTGCCATTGGCGGCTCCGTCGGTACGTGCCCCGAGATGTTCTACGGGGGGGGGGGGGAATAAACGCTGCTGCATTTCGCCGATACAAAAAGCTGACCAAAAATCCAATCCTCCCCAGGCTGGCTTGTTCGTCGCCAGCGGCAAGGCCCTCGCCGTCGGCGGCCCGGCCTCGCTCCTCATCGCCTTCTCCGTCGTCGGCAGCATGCTCTTCTGCACCTGCCAGGCGCTCGGCGAGCTGGCCGTCGTCTTCCCCATCGCCGGCTCCTTCTCCTCCTGGTCGACGCGCTTCCTGGACCCTTCTTGGGGGTTCGCGATGGGTTGGAAGTAAGTCGCGGTCGCCGTCCACCAGCTGCGGGATGTTTTGCAACTCACTGACCATTCCCTCCAACCAGCTACGCGATACAATGGCTGGGTGTCTTGCCGCTGGAGATTATCGCGGCTGCCCTCACCATTGAATATTGGAACGCTTCCATCCCGAGAGCCGTCTTTGTGACCGTGTTCCTAGTCACCATCATTACCATCAACATGTTTGGCGTTAAAGGCTACGGAGAAGCCGAGTACGGCTTTTCTATAATAAAAGTCATTGCCATTCTTGCCTTTATGTAGGTCGCCCTCATTCTCCATCTCCTCCAACTCCATATCCTCATATCCTCATATCCTCATATCCTCATATCCTCATATCCTCATATCCTCATATCCTCATATCCTCCATCCTCCCACTAACTCACCACCCCCAGCCTCCTCGGCATCGTCCTCAACATCGGCGGCACGCCCGACGGCGGCTACATCGGCGGCAAGTACTGGCACGACCCGGGCGCCTTCAACAACGGCTTCAAGGGCCTGTGCAACGTCTTCACCACCGCCGCCTTTGCCTTTGCCGGCACCGAGCTGGTCGGCCTCGCCGCCGCCGAGACGGCCGCGCCGCGCAAGTCGCTGCCCACCGCCATCAAGCAGGTCTTTTGGCGCATCACGCTCTTCTACGTCATCGCGCTGACCCTCGTCGGGCTGCTCGTGCCCTCGGACAGCCCGCGGCTCTACGGCGGCGACAACCCGGTCGACGCGAGCGCCTCGCCCTTCGTCATCGCCATCGAGGCCGCCGGCATCCAGGTGCTGCCGTCGCTCATGAACGGCGTCATCCTCGTCGCCGTCCTCTCCGTCGGCAACTCGGCCGTCTTCGGCAGCACCCGCACCCTCGCCGCCATGGCCAACCTGCGCCAGGCGCCCCCCGTCCTCGGCTACGTCGACCGCAAGGGCCGGCCCCTCGTCGCCATCGCCCTCGCCGCCGCCGTCGGCCTGCTCGCCTACCTCGCCGACCTCCCCCAGCAGCAGGTCGTCCTCGAGTGGCTGCTCACCGCCTCCGGCCTCTCCACCGTCTTCACCTGGGGCTCCATCTGCCTGTGCCACGTCCGCTTCCGCCACGCCTGGGCCGTCCGCGGCCACTCGCCCCGGGAGCTGCCCTTCCAGGCCCAGTTCGGCGTCGCCGGCTCGTACCTCGGCCTGGTCCTGAACGCGCTCGTCATCGTCTCGCAGTTCTGGATCGGCGTGTCGCCGCTCAACTCGCAAAACATGACGGCGCGCCAGATTGCGCAAAACTTCTTCCTCAAGTGGATGGGCGCGCCGGTCGTGCTCGTCTTCTTCCTCGGACACAAGTTCTACTACAGGACGAGCTACGTCAGGATCGAGAACCTCGACCTGGACACGGGCCGGCGCGAGTTTAACCTGCCCATACTGATGGCGCAGGAAAAGGAGGAGCGCGATAGCTGGCCGCGCTGGAAGCGGGTTTACAAGATATTCTGTTGATGAGCTGGGTGGTGACGTGTTACATGGTTCCCCCGAGTACGGGTATGTGATTTATCCAGATCTGTACAATGCGAAGAGGAAACATTCTGTGAAGCTGTGTATGAACAACTGTTTTATGTACAGGAAACATTCTGTGAAACTGTGTATGAACAACTGTTTTATTTACAGGAAACATCCTGTGAAACTGTGTATCAACAACTGTCTTATTTACAACTATATACCACCACCATGATCGGTTTCAATCCCACCCCGATCCAGCCCCGGGTCATGTCAAGAATGCACTCGCATCCTCCCAGTGCCACCCGTCATACAGATGGAATCCCACCGTATAATCGCCCGGACTCTTCTCGACCACCTTGATCGTCCTGACCCTATTCTCCCGCGGAATGTCCGCACACGTCCTCGGCGCTCCCAGCCCGCGCTCCTCCATCGCCACCACGCGCATCGCCGTGCCCAGCACCATCCTGCTGCTCCAGACGCCCTCCTGCCGCTCCCGCGCCGCCAGCAGCCGCAGCGCGCGCCCCCGCACGTCCCGGTCGCGGCTCTTCTGCACCAGCCCGTACAACACCGGCACCACGCCCGCGTTCATGTGAAACTGCGGCTCCCCCCCGGCGCCGCCTCCCTCCTCCTCCCCATCCCCATCCCCGGCCAGCGCCGCCTCCGCCAGCGCCAGCATCCGCACAAACGCCCCCCGGTGCGCGTCCCACAGCATCGGGTCCACCGGCCCGCGCACCACGTTGACCGACAGCTCCGCCGCCAGGTACAGCCGCCGCAGCGCCAGCAGCGCCAGCGCCCGGCCCTCGGACCCCGCGCGGCCCGCCGCCGCAGCGCCTCGAACGCGAGCGTCCACGCGCCCAGGTCGCCGCGGGCCGTCTCGATCGCGCCCTCGTCGTACCGGTCGAAGCGCAGCCGGATGCTGTTGAGCACCGCCTGCGCGTCCGCGGCGGTCGCGAACCGGTACCCGCGCGGGCCCGGGCTGTGCCCGCTCTCGATGATGTTGGCCGCGATGGCGTTGATGCCGGGGTCGAGGTCGTTTATGAGCTAACGCGAAGGGGGGGGAGGGGGTTAACAAGGTCAGACTGTGGATGCGGGCGGGCGGATCGGAGGGTGTGGGCAACGTACGACGTATATTTGGCAGACGACTTGGCTGAGGAAGCTGCGGGCCAGAGCAAAGAGCTTCCGCCGGTCCGAGGCGTCGGCGGCGGGTGGCCGGAACGTCTTGTCCAGGGCATCTTCGGCCTGCAGGATCCTGTATCCGAGCGTGACCAGCCTCACCACCGGGACGATCTGGCCCCGGAGCGTCTATCATAATTGGTCGTTAGTATCCGACATGGCGGCGAGTTCCACCCCCCCCCCCAAAAGAGTCCCTTACCTCGACGCAGATGAAGAGGATGCACGAGGCGAGCTGGACGTGCGCGCTCTGCGAGCTCCGATCCATGCACAGCACCTGCTGGATGGACGAGTTGTACTGGTTCAGCGCGAAGCGGTCGTCCTCCTCAGAATGCCGGTGGGGCTCGGCGAAGAGCTCGTGATACGAGGAGAGGGCGATGAGGGAGTGCCAGATGCTGGTCTCGGTGCTGGCAATCTTGAGCACGTACGAGGTCCAAAAGTCGTTGGGGAAGAAGCTGCACAGCTGCTTGAGCGTCTTCTCGTGAAAGTACTGAAAGGAGCGCCACTCCTGGCCCGAGTAGGCGGCGCGTGGAGAGAGGGGGGCCGGCGGCGACGGGGTTGCGGAGGAGGCGACGGGGCCGTAGCCGTCGCATGTGCGGCCGGTCGATGCGCCTACGTAGGGTCGGTGAGATTTCTAGTGATTAGGGTAGTTCTGGGCATGTCTTTGACGTACATCTATGACAGGACGGACGGCCCTCATCACACTTGACGCGTCGAACTGCAGTACAGGGTCAGCGTCGTCTCCTCAAGACAGCGATCAATCGAACGAGGAGATGCAGAGAGAAGAGAGCCGGCATTCTTACTTCTAAGACATTTCGTGTCAGCAAAACATCATCGGTTCCGAGTACAAGGGCCGTCGGTTCGATGGACCGCCTCAACGTGCCATGGACTGTTGTCACTCACTTGCAAGTTCGGCAGCCTGTGCGGACCTTGGGTGCCTTGGCCCGGCGCCGCTGGCCGGCTTTGACGTGTGTCATAAGGGAGCCACGGCTACGACGAGGTCCGATGAAGTTTCTATGAGATTCAGTTGATGGCTCTGATGGCCCCGGAACAGAAAGGCGTCAGCGGACGATGGCTTGCAAGTTTAGACGGCATTCAGTTGGTAGACTTTAGCCGATCAAATAGCGAGGACCTTGGGGGCGGCGACGGTGCTATTGTCCGCGGACTCCACCGAAGACTGGGTACGGACTGTACTGTACTTGTGGCTAAGCTGGAAAGATTTATTGTTACACGCTGCATATCTTGTTGAGCTATAACAATGGGTATGGATCTCTGTGAATAGAAGAGGAGAGGTGGCAGTTGAGAAGAAGCGTTACTTGTAAATGGCATTAGAACCAACGGGCTTTAGGTTGAATGAAGTGCCATGTATCATGATCAGTACAGTTGACTTGTCAAGTATGCAGAGCATTTGCAGGGCTGCCTCCGTCACAGCTTACAATGTACTCGGTGGACTTTAGGGCGGAGCTTGTCGGGTCCGTGGATCCCGTACGTACGGCACTCACTGATTGGGCGGGAGGCCCCTGCAATCAGAGATCAATCGGACGATGCCATGCGAATTGTTTCTCGAGATGTGATGGGGATCGGACCCAGAAGCCTGTTGGTCCGGGATTGATGTGACGGTTCAGGCTGTCGGATGGAGGCAGGTCGAAGTCTGTTGCTGTCCGTCACGGATGTCAGTTCATAGTGAGTGGCAGCTCTGGGGGGTCAACTACAGTACACAGTACACAGTATACGTATGGCATGAGTGGTATCTTGTAAGTCGTCGCAAGAGACAAATTACAATGCATGTGATTGCACACATAAGCTGTCGCATGAATCGTCATGATGGGCCGCACGCGACTCGGTGCATCTCGAAGCCCCATATGGAGACGGGAGGAGGAGAGAATAATGCTGGCTCGGGCGCTAATGAGCTGTTCACGATAACTAATTGAGCAACACGAGATGGGTTCGGGTTCTCATTGTGATGTCATTGTCATTGGTGTATTTGACATTGTATTGTCACGGCACGGCCTCGGCGTGACAGAGTGCCGGGGTGCCTGGTTGGCCCGGCCCCGGCGATGGGGATTTCAACGGCTCACTTATTCCAGCTCACGATCATACATATGTACTACATGGGCATTGGTTGCTTAATTCTGGTCAAGCAAAGAATGGAAAGGATGATATAAAACGCTTTGTTGGCCTCTGATCAGCGACTGCCTAGGTACTCCTGCCCCGCAGTCGTGAATACAGCGGCATGCTCCCTGTAACGTGCAAGGAAACTGTGCAAGAGCTGCTAAAGGGATTCTCAGCAGTGGCCCGGTCCCTGGAACTCCCCGGAACTCCCCTGTAGCGCATGGCAAGACGCCTGTAAACAACACGGCCTCCGAATCTGGTTAGCATATCCGCTCAGTTTAGTTTAGCTTACCCCAACCACAGATGCAACCGAGAGCAACAGCTCCAAGCCGAGGATCAGAGCCACGAGCCCCTCGAATTCTGGGCCGTCGTCAGTTGTATTTAAACTTTTTTTTTCGTCCTTTTCTATATTTTTCCGTAGTCAATTGGACTCCTTCGTTTTTCTTGAACTCACCATCTGTAACTTTGTCCGCAGCGCGCCAACGTGTTCCTCCTCCTCCCCCTCGTACCCGCGGCCTCTTCCCCCCACCATACAACCGACAACCTACCACCAAACAACCACCCATTCACACCCATCATGACGCTCATCCACTACCTCGAATCCTCGCCCGTCCAGGCCCTCGGCGCCCTCGCCCGCCTCCTCACCAGCCCCCTCGTCACCGGCGCCGCCCTCCTCGCCTTCACCCAGGCGCCCCCCGACCTCCGCGCCGACGCCGTCCGCCGCCTCTCCGCCGCCGCCGGCACCACCGTCGGCCCGCACCTCCGCCCCGAGACCGTCGAGCTGGCCCTCAAGGTCGTCTTCGGCTGGGGCCTGGTCAAGGCCGTCAACGCGGCGCTCAACTCGGCCGCGAGCAACTCGTGGCGGCTCGGCCGCGCCCCCGGCTGGGACTGGCCCTCCGAGGTCGCCGTCGTCACCGGCGGCTGCAGCGGCATCGGGCGCAACGTCGTCGAGCAGCTGACCGCGCGCGGCGTCCGCTGCGCCATCCTCGACGTGCAGCCCCTGCCCAAGGCGCTCGAGGGCCACCGCCTCGTCCGCCACTTTCGCTGCGACGTCACCAGCCCGGACGACGTCGCCGCCGTCGCCGACGCCGTCCGCGCCGAGTACGGCCACCCGTCCATCCTGGTCAACAACGCCGGCATCACCGTGCCCAAGGGCATCCTCGAGATCCCCCCGGCCACCCTCAACAAGGTCTTCGCCGTCAACACAATCTCCCACTGGTACCTGGTGCAGGCGTTCGTGCCGCACATGGTCGAGGTCGACAAGGGCCACGTCGTCACCGTCGCGAGCATGGCCTCGTTCGTCGCCCTCGCCAAGGGCGCCGACTACTCGGCCACAAAGGCCGCCGCGCTCGCCTTCCACGAGAGCCTCAACTCGGAGCTGCGCAACACCCACGGCGTCTCCGGCGTCCTCACCACCGTCGTCCACCCCAACTTCGTCGCCACCCCGCTCGTCAAGGACTTTAGCAAGGAGCTCGAAAAGGGCGGCATCCGCCTGCTGACCAGCGACGACGTCGCTCGCCAGCTCACCGACCAGATCTTTGCCTGCAAGGGCGCCCAGATCGTCTGCCCGGAGAGGCTGTCCTTCATCACGGGCTTCCGCTCCCTGCCTGCTTGGATCCAGTTCCCCGTCCGCAACATGATTGCCGCCAACTCCAAGAACATTTAAAACTAGATATACCCTTTTCCTTTTCTTTTTCTAACTTGGGGGCCACGCTAAATAGATGCTTAATGACACATTGGTTATTTTCTCAGGTTTTCGTGCCCGTTAGTGCCCATCGGTAGTCCCTCAAACGGAGGGCCGAGTGTTCTGCGTATTTCATCGTTGGTGTGTTTTTTTGGAGGGCCGAGTGTTCTGCATATTTCATTATTCGTGTGTCTTTTCGTGACTGCGGCAATTGGCAAGTTTCCTAATCAATTCGCATCATCGGGTGCTGCATCATGCAATGCTGGGTCTCATGCCAGCTGGATACCAGCCCTGGACACCATATGTCGCTCATCAAGGCCGCTTCAAGAGTCGAAAACGCTTCACCGGCATCTAAATTCAGAGCCTTCGCAGCAGCATCAGGTCCATAACAGCGATTACGTGGAAAGGGCTGCAGCCACGCGTTCTAGAAGCCGCGCGGGGCAAGCCACTTATGCAAAAGTGCAAACTTCAGCCACTCAGCGGCCTCATGCGAGAGCCCGTGATGGCCTCAAATTCGCTCTCGTAAAAAGCCGATAAACATGCGCATCCCCTCAGTGCTTCTCCCGTAAGCACACTGGAAGAGTGCGGAAGAGTCATTTATCTACATACCGCGCATGGGCCTCCTTTACGCCATGACATCCGGCAACGAACATGCACCGCCCTCGTATAGCGAGGCCACATCGCAAGGTCGCCAGCTGCATGACCCCCGCCCAAGACCGGCCCGAGGGCTGGGTCGAGGGCTACGTCGAAGCGCCGATCGCCGATCGCCGATCGCCAAGTCGTCGGGGATTATCATCCCCCGGCGGCAACAACGGACGAGAAGCAGCCCGCGCCGGCGGCCGAACAGCAGCAGCAGTCTAGTGGCCGCCTGTCCTTTGGCGGGCTGGACCTGGGCGGCCGCGTGCTCGGGTACGGCAGCGGCGAGGCCGTCGGCGGATGGGGACTCAAGATCGGGCCAGGTGATGCTCGGCCTGGTGGACGTGGAGGCGGAGAAGCTACGGCGGAGACAGGAGGGTGCAGAGCGGGAGGAGCGGGAAGAGTAGATCAACGAAGAACGATGCAATGTGAGGAGAGGCCGCCAAGCCTGGCCGGACGATGCTCAACAGGAGATTTACAGCGTGTCATTAAACGTGTCATTGTTAGCGCAGGTTGGTCTTCTATTCTAATAAGGTGACTCAAAATTTATGCTTGTATCACCGTAGTAGCGCGCCTTGGCAGATGAGATGCGGAGGTTGCTGTTTTAAAAAGAGTTGCATCAAAACACAGCGCAGCAACATGCCAAAACGCGGGTGTTTTCATGAGACAGAGGCCGCCCGCACAACTTTCTCTGGTTATTCATGTGCGAGTCGCAGAGCCCCATTCCGTTGAGTGAAAGGAAAAAGGAAATCGCTTTGAGAAGTGCGGATTCCAAGTCTTCGTACTCGCACATTTCTGATCCCTGCTTGCTTGGTTATTGGTGGGCGGCCCCCGGCGCCTGGACCAAGGGGCTTTGAGTTGTCTAAGATTTTGGTTGAGGCCCAACAACCTGTTAGCATTCATCCATTGATAAGCATGTTGCACCGCCCAGGTATTGGTCACACGTGCCTGGCTGGGCGGACAATCGTGATTCAAGCCTGCACGGGATCCCGGATGTAAGCACGCAAAAAGCTGCCAAAGGCCGCTCAGCCCAGCCCATCATGTAAGCACTTCAAAAAAAAAAAAAAAAAAGAGGCATTGGCATGAAGGCCCGGGTTTCCCATCGCGACATGGCAGCGAACCCCGAGTCGAGTC